>JAJSOF020000003.1:28186176-28333676 GCA_025594305.2 Periplaneta americana | reverse complement strand
GCATAAATACACGTCAAAAAAAAATGACTTTCATACTCCATCGGCAAGTGTATAGTGGTATCAAAAAGGAGTGCTTTATATGGCAGTAAAAATTTTTAATAGCCTCCCTATCGATATAAAAAATGAAACTCAAAACATAAAATTATTTAGGGCCAAATTGAAGAAGTACCTAATTTCTCACGCTTTCTATTCTGTAGGTGAATTCATGACATTCAATAACACTTCATGAAATTGATACTAAAACTATGTGTTGTACTAGTAGACTATATTGTAAATCTCGTCTGTATATATTTCATCTAGACTGTGACTATAAATTAAGATTTTATAATAGTATTAAGTTTTTTGACTTGTTCCTTATTCTAGCTGTAAGCATGTATGAATACCACGGAATGTTAATAAATACAATACAATACAATAAAATGAACATACAAATTTCTGTGCTCTAAAACAGACATTTCTTTCCCTTTTACAAGATGAAAGCAAAGCAAAGAGGAACCATAATAATAATAGTAATAATAATAATAATAATAATAATAATAATAATAATAATAATAATACATTTTAAATAGATATATATAATTTCCCAAAAAATTACATCTACCTTTTCCTTTTTTAATAAAATGCTAAAAAGTGAAGATTGGTAAAAAATACTCTAAGTACACGAATCAAAAGCACTTTGAAAGGGTGTCATGATTTTTTCCGGGATTATACTGACAATATTATATTTCACTTCCATCATTCGTTGACGAATTTACTCGCAGATGCTGAATATGAAAAATATCCGTAAAATAGTTTGGTACAAATTGCTGTACAGAGAGAGACTAGTACTAAAATCATTATATTCCAGGTCCATTATTCCCTAATAAATTGATTCATAGTTACTGAATACGAATAAAATTCGTCCAATAGTTTAATAAAAATCGCTGTACACAGACAGACTAGTACTTAATTATTATATTTCACGGGAATTATTGCTGGATAAATTGACTCGTAGTTGTTAATATGAACAAAATCTGTCCACTAGTTTAGTATAAATCGCTGCACACAGACAAACTAGTACAAAATTATTTTATTAAATCATTCCCTGATAAATTGATTCGTAGATACTGAATATGCATAAAATTCGTCCAATAGTTTAGTCGAAATCGCTGTACAGCAGAAATACTAGTACTGAAATTATTGTATTTAATGTAGCCTACATCATTCCCTGATAAGTTGATTCGTAGATACTAAATATGAACAAAATCCGTCCAGTAGTTTAGTAGAAATCACTGTACACAGACGAGTACTGAAATTATTGTATTTCATGTACATCATTCCCTGATAAATTGATTCGTAGATACTGAATATGAACAAAATCCGTTCAGTAGTTTAGTAGAAATCACTGTACACAGACTAGTACTGAAATTATTGTATTTCATGTACATCATTCCCTGATAAATTGATTCGTAGATACTGAATATGAACAAAATCCGTTCAGTAGTTTAGTAGAAATCACTGTACACAGACTAGTACTGAAATTATTGTATTTCATGTACATCATTCCCTGATAAATTGATTCGTAGATACTGAATATGAACAAAATCCGTCCAGTAGTTTAGTAGAAATCACTGTACACAGACTAGTACTGAAATTATTGTATTTCATGTACATCATTCCCTGATAAATTGATTCGTAGATACTGAATATGAACAAAATCCGTCCAGTAGTTTAGTAGAAATCACTGTACACAGACTAATACTGAAATTATTGTATTTCATGTACATCATTCCCTGATAAATTGATTCGTAGATATTGAACATGAACAAAATCCGTCCAGTAGTTTAGTAGAAATCACTGTACACAGACTAATACTGAAATTATTGTATTTCATGTACATCATTCCCTGATAAATTGATTCGTAGATACTGAATATGAACAAAATCCGTTCAGTAGTTTAGTAGAAATCACTGTACACAGACTAGTACTGAAATTATTGTATTTCATGTACATCATTCCCTGATAAATTGATTCGTAGATACTGAATATGAACAAAATCCGTCCAATAGTTTAGTAGAAATCACTGTACACAGACAGACTAGTACTAAAATTATTATATTTCGCATGAATCACTTATGGATAAATTGACTCGTAGTTTCTGATATGAACTAAATCAGTCGAATAGTTTAGTAGAAAAATACACCGTGTCTCGCTTAGAGGAATCGAGAAATAAATGATAGTTTCAAGTGTAAATAATGGTTTAATGACATAACTTTTTACATAACTTGATGTAAAAACTCTCCAAGTTTCGGAGAATGGTGAATGCAACTCGATGTGTGCGCCTTTGAGTTGCCTTGCAGACATCTAAACGACGGTATTCAACCTCCCGCCAAGTGTTCTGTTTGTATACATAATAGACAACATCATAAGGAAGACAAAACAAAAACCCAACAAACACAAAAACACAACACAAACACAAGAACAGAAGAAATACATCACACTAACATACGAAAACAAAAACACACACAAGATCGCATCCTCATTCAGAAAACAGAAATACAATATAGCATACAGAACAGAAAACACACTACAAAGACATCTCAACACACAAACAACACAAACAAATAAATACAACCACACAGGCGTATACAAACTCACATGCAATAGTTGCGACAGTTTCTACATTGCACAGACAGGCAGATCATTCCAAACTCGATACAAAGAACACATTAAAGCAATAACCAGAGGACACAATACATCTACATATGCCGAACACATAACTAATGCTAACTACACATACAATAACATAAATACAGACATGGAAATCCTACACATACAACCCAAAAACCAAAAACTCAACACACTAGAACAATATGAAATATAAAGACACACTAAAACAACCCTGATCAAATTCTCAACACACAGATCAATTTCAGAACACACACACTATTTGACACCACATTTCAACACTTTTCAACAATCGAACGCACCCACACAACAGGCAGCGAAGTACGAGATGACGCCAAGATCAAGTAGGCTCTGAGGATGGTATGAAGAAGC
The DNA here is from genome assembly GCA_025594305.2 of Periplaneta americana. NCBI lineage: Eukaryota > Metazoa > Arthropoda > Insecta > Blattodea > Blattidae > Periplaneta > Periplaneta americana. Next base: position 28,330,637 of record JAJSOF020000003.1, on the reverse strand, counting down.
GCCGAAACTGCTGTAAGCCGCACATGCTTACACAATTAACACGAGTAAGATCGCCATTTAATCAATTATTCATTAATTACTTCTCTTATCATAGACCTATACTGTCTATTTGTAAACGGAAACAAAAATAAAACATTGAAACCAACACAACTGTAGTTTCATTCCTGAAACTAGGTGAGGTATTCTGTGTGCCGGTGTATCCCTAATACAGCACGAGTTTATTTAGTAGCACGGTTATGCCCGTATATGTGATTAATGTAATTTTGGTTGTCCTCTTCTGTGAAAATTTTGTATATAAGTGGTTTAATAAAGCCAGGAAGTGGCTCCTTAACGCCATTCGCTAATCTGGATTGTGTAGGTGGGTTCCCGCAACTGATTGACTGAGCCATGCGACCCACTTCCTACCACATCCCTTCCTATTCATCTGGGCAGTTGGATGCCGCACTGCGGAAGGATACAGTAGTACCACAGCAAAGTACTCCCCTACTCCATGTTGGTTCCGCAGCTACCTTCACGCTCAAGGATTCATAAAATTCTGCGTCCAATACACACGGAAAGCCTAGCAAGCTTATAATTCTACAATTCATGTTTAATATTCCTATAAGTTGTATTGATAAACATATACCATTTTTGTTTTCAGTTTAAAGACAGAAGTTAAGTTTTAGACTGAAAACAAAAATTGTATATCTTTATAAGCTTGTAATTTCAAACTCATCCGCTCGCCATAGATTTGACAGAAGTTTTGTACTCCAAGATTTAAGCCACAGTGGCATTTGTCGCATTTTGCTACTCGACTTCTAAAATTGCAACAAACTTTGAACGTAAATGTGCAAAAATGCGACAACCAGATTGGACTTCGGAAACGAAGCTGGCACTGGAGAAAATTAAATCACAGATGTGTTTGAACCAATCTGAATTTAAATAAAATGCTAGTGGCATGCGTATTATTAAAAAAGGCATTGAGCAATAGATGTTCAGGAATTGATTTCAAAGAATTGATGCAATTCGTACAAGTTAAGTGAACAATTTCTTCTAATTGATTTATATAATTCCATCGCATACTGTAAATAATGAAGGGTTGATAGGAAAAACAACCCATGTCAAAAAACACTTTTTTCATGGGAGCGAAAAAACATTATATCTCGTTATGTAAAAGGGATAAGAAACTTAAAGTATAGGTATAAATACCCCAATGCTTTATAAATATATTGATTGTATTTTAAACATACACAGACGCCACATGATTTTAGCTTTCCATTAGTACCAATATCTCATTTTCGGCTAAAATTGACATGGGTTGTTTTTTCTACCAACCCTTGTGAGCGAGAATTTAGTTGCGTGAATCTTGTAAAAACTGGAATTAGAAACCGCCTTTGAGTAAAAAGAGTTAGCACTCTGCTAACAATAAATCTTGAAGGGCCTACTATAGTCACGACGCTGTTATTCCCGGCATGACTCCTCCTCTTTGCTTACGTCTTAGGAAGTCAAGGCTCTATAAAGTCTAGGTAGGTAGTATCGTTCGCCATTTTTGTTCTTTCGTTGCCGAACTACCAGACGAGGGATCTATTTGCCGCACCGTTAAACATTATTATGTCGTAGCTCCTATGATAAAAAATCAAACGCACTGTAATTCAGCAAATAGGCTAATTGAGCGACAAATAACGTCCTCGTATGTTTTCTGCGAACGCCAACGAAAGAGCCAAAATGGCGGGCGATTATATATTAAGTATTTATCCAGCCTTAGGAAATGCTTAACTTCTTCATCAGCGAATCACAAGACGCACACGTTTAAATGTAACCGACCTGCAACGTGATTGGCTGCCGGAAATTAGAGCGACGGGACTATATTAAAGACTTTCAATGTTTATAGTACCCATAAAATAATGTATTTTAATGTGATGTAAATTCAGCAGTAATTGATTCTAAACATACTACGTACGCCCTCAGTCGTTTAAAATTAGGTTGTTTAGAAATATTTTAAATGCACAGAATTAGTTTTTTAGATATAATTTTTATTCTATTATTATTATCATTATTATTATTATTATTATTATTATTTTAAACAGTCATTACTTTGTTCTTTCCATCAGATTATTATTATTATTATTATTATTATTATTATTATTATTATTATTATTATTATTATTATTATTATTTTTTAAACAGTCATTACTTTGTTTTTTCCATCAGATTATTATTATTATTATTATCATTATTATTATTATTATTATTATTATTATTATTATTATTATTATTTTAAACAGTCATTACTTTGTTTTTTCCATCAGATTATTATTATTATTATTATTATTATTATTATTATTATTATTATTATTATTATTATTATTATTTTAAACAGTCATTACTTTGTTTTTTCCATCAGTACTAATATATAGGTAATTCAAAAGTCGAGGAACAGCCACAGTAAAGAAGATGAGTATGCGGATGTTCGGTGGGAGGGAATGGATAATATTGAGGAGTGTTGTGATCGTGTGTCTAGGTTATGGTGGGTGAATAAATTTTGAAAACGAGACGCGAGATAGACAGGAATGGATAAATGCAATATATGAAAGAGGAGGGAAAGACAGTCGATTTTCGTACGATCTTCTAGATGGAGCCAGGACAACATTTCGAGGGATGGTGTTACGTGATCAGCCCGGCGAATATTGCAGACGAAACGGACGCACATATTATGTACACGTTGCAGTCTCTGCGCCAAAGTAACACTTAGGTCAGTAAACAGAATATCACAGTAATCAAAGTGGGGCATCACAAGTGTTTGCACTAAAATCTTTTTCAGGGAAAAGATAGAAAGTTCTTCAGTTGCCTAAATGAGTGGATTAGTGAGAATTTTTGCAAGTTTCTGCAACTTGAATCTTATAATTTAAACTTTTATCCATATATGTTACCGTTAAAACCTGAAATCCGACAAAACTAGTTTCAACTAGTAAAAACTAGTTTTAAGAATGCAAATGGAAAGCGAATTTCTTAAGATATAGAGTCAATGATAGGTTAGGTTTGGTTTGTTTAGGTTTTTATTTTTTAAAGACTTTTACCAAACTAAAACCTAAACAAACCAAACCTAACCTGTCATTGATTCTAAATCTTACGATAACTCTCTCTCATTTGTTTAAACTAGTTTTTACTAGTTGAAACTGGTTTTAACTGATTTCAGGTTTTAACTGTAACATATACAAAGTGGTTCATAAGTAAAAACTTCGTGAGTATAATGTAGAGGTAAAACTAAACCTAAATTTTTCTATACAACTTTTCCCGCAAATCCTTACTTTCAGAGTTATGATGCAAAATAGAAAATGTCCTATTTTGCTTAGGTATAAAACACATGGACTAGTAAAGCCTTCGGATATGTAATGCTCGCCTATATAGCGACTGCCTTGGATGTTTGTTATTCGTACATCCCTATTACGTACAGTTGATTTCGACTTGATAAGATTTTGTTTACTGTACGTAGGTATGTACTGATTTTAGAATTTTACAGATCCCATTCAACTAATTCCGAACTGTTTCATACCTATTTTGATGTCACTACTGTAGTTATGCTACGTTCAGAATTTAAGTGGCATAAACGCCTTAAGAAAACCTCTAAGGTCTGGTGATCTGGCTGGCCAAGCAACTGATGTTGCACGATCTATCTTACCGTACACAACTGAAGTCTACTGAACTAACAACAAAATGAATGTGTACCTACGGGACGTGGTGACTGTATGTACTGCAACAGTGCCATACAACTAAACAAACCTACGTACAGTAAACAAAGTCCTATCAGATCGGAATCAACTGTAGTGGGATGTACGAATAAGAAGCATCTACCGCAGTCGCTATGTATGTGAACATGACACAGCCGAAGGCTTTACTGGCCCATGTTTTTTATGCCTGGCAAGATATGGCATTATGCATCATAACTCTGAAAGTAAGGATTTGCGGGAAAAGTTCTATAGAACATTTTAGTTTTATTTTTACCTCTATATTACACCCATAAAGTTTTTAAAGATATTTATGAATCATCCTGTATAGCTAAGTTTTTTTTACTGATTCACCGAAAGGAATTTTGTTGCCGTTTATTTTAATTGGAGGTAGATTTACTTGAATGACCCACAATATTGACTGTGATTCTTGTGATTTTAATTTCAGTTGGAATTTCCGTGTTCATGATCAAATTGAGTCGAGATCGTCATTAATTTTAGTTATTGCGTCATTTATCTTGGAATTTTATGTATATTTGAAGGTCGTCTACGTAGAGATGGTGTCGGCAGTACTTTAAAGATTCTGATGTCTTTTATACATATTTACTTACTTATTGGCTTTTAAGGAACCGGAGGTTCATTGTCGCCCTCACATAAGCCCGCCATTGGTCCCTATCCTGAGCAAGATTAATCCATTCTCTATCATCATATCCCACCTCCCTCAAATCCATTTTAATATTATCTTCCCATCTACGTCTCGGCCTCCCCAAAGGTCTTTTGCCCTCCGACCTCACAACTAACACTCTGTATGCATTTCTGGATTCCTCCATACGTGCTTCATGCTCTGCCCATCTCAAACGTCTGGATTTAATGTTCCTAATTATGTCAGGTGAAGAATACAATGCGTGCAGTTCTGTGTTGTGTAACTTTCTCCATTCTCCTGTGACTTCATCCCTCTTAGCCCCAAATATTTTCCTAAGCACCTTATTCTCAAATACCCTTAACCTATGTTCCTCTCTCAAAGTGAGAGTCCAAGTTTCACAACCATAAAGAACAACCGGTAATATAATTGTTTTATAAATTCTAACTTTCAGATTTTTTGACAGCAGACTGGATGATAAAAGCTTCTCAACCGAATAATAACAGGCATTTACCATATTTATTTTGTGTTTAATTTCCTCCCGAGTGTCATTTTTTATATTTCATGTCTTTTTTATGTCTTTTATATAGATTGAAAATAATAGAGGACCGAGAACTGATCTCAGTAATGCATCGTAATTCGGGATTAACAATTGGAAGCGTGCACTATCAACGTAAACATGGAAACAGAAGTTACAAAGAAAAATGACGTCACAGAAATTCATTATGTTACTTTAAAATGTAGTGTAATTTCGTATTAACAACTGGATACGTTAGCAATTGACGTAAACATGGAAACAAAGGTTAGGGAGAAAAATGACATCATAGATATTCGAGCTCAGTGACGTTATTTCCATTTTGTCTGATAGCTTTTATTGTAGTTTCATTAAATCTCTGCGTAATTGATATCAAAGTGAGACAGTTCACCGCAGGATTGTGCGTAATCCGATCATGGATAATGATGTCACCCATGACCGCCTGACCTTACTACTAACCCGCATAACGGAAGTGTCGGAGAAGTTGCCGCTTGACCTAGGCGCTCTCTGTGTTGTTTCCTATACGTCAGACAAGCGCGTCATGGAGTCTCTCTATTGTGCCGTATCTGATGACTCGCTCGTCAACGGAAATTTTAGGGCTACAAACACAATGCAGACTTAAACGTAAAGGTAACTAACTGCAGTGCAAATTGCAAAGAGAGATAGGGAAGATAACGCCTACTGCAAAAAACATCCCCCTCCTGCTCATACACTGCACAGATTCCGAGATATTGGTAGATGAAAACCGAACTTACGCTGTCGGTATCCCATGTGCAATATCTTTAGCAAATACAATTAATTACTTATTAAGAGGACAATGCACTAAAAATAACAACTTTTTTCCTAATCATATTTAACCAAATTCTGAGAGCATGTTTACTATGTAAAGGACTAACAAAATCCAAATTTTTAACTTCTAAACGTTTCTGACTTTTAATTTTTTTATTTTTTCTATTCTTTTTAGAAATATTTTCAAACCCAAATTTTAGTATAAAATCTGAATTTTTAAGCTTCTTTTTTTGTTACATTCACAAGATTTAGAGAAACATTTCTATGCATTCATTTTATGAAACATCTCATTTATTCATCTTCAATTTTTTTAAATTTAAAGAATGTCATTTTTCCTATAATTCATAATATACGAGTAGCAGCATTTCTCATAATAGTAATATGCGTTACAAGAGCGGTATGTTGACGTTTTCGTGTTCGAGGAAAAGATTGAAAAAGCGAAACGTAGTTGAGTTTTTTTAATTTCCGAGAACATGAAAACAAACATACCGCTCGTGTATCGTACATTATTTTGTGCGAAGATCGTTTATTACATACCTGAAAGAGGAATTTCTAATTAGTTGCAATGAAATCTTCATCTTGGTTTCTGTTTAATGACGGCAACTTTAGAAAGCAAAAATATCTATACTCCAGCAGGCCGTGATATACGTCTGTCTTTTTTTTCCCCCAGTCTATAAATGCGAACTTAAAACAAACGGTAAGGTTATGTAATGATTTATTTTTTCATTTTAACATTTTAACAATATTATTTATATAACATATTGCAGTAATAACATCGGCATCTGGAATCTTGTTGATTTTTTCACGGCTTCCTTAATGTTACTTGTATCAGGAATACAATAGCTTTCGTGGAGTAGTAGACTTTACTTAATTTTTGCAAATATTTAAAAACAATAATTAACATTGCAATTTAGGTGAAATTGCAGTGGTAAGTTTCCAATTTATAATTATTACTATGTTAAACATCTCTAAAAGTAATATGTTAAAAGCCTAAAGCAGTAAAATGAATGTCGCGCTTAAGCGGTAAGAAGAGGGAAATTGTTATGTGTGTTACGTTGGGGATACTGAATGTGGTATTTCACACTTACCGCGTATTGGTTCTGTGCGGAAAACAAGCAAATACACACGATCTCGCACAAATTAAATATACAGAAACATGCAGCTACATCATAAATACTTGCAGTAAAAATTTCATCCAGATTGATTAATATTTGGCATTATAAATTGGTGTTGAATCAAGAAAAATGAACTTACGGAAAAATGGATTTTAAAGTAAAAAGAATATTTGTGTAAATTAAAATTCTCCTCCGCTGCATTCATTTAGTAACTTCAGGGAGCTAACTTTAGAACAAAAAGTTACTAGATATGTAAAAAAAAAAAAGGAATTCTTTGATGAAAAAATAATTTTGACAGGTCTTTAAATGCCATGCACCCTTACAGCCTTCATTTAAAAAAATAAACATATTTTTAATCAGAATTGAACTAAAGCCATTTCGGGTATGGAAATATACATTCTAAAGAAGTGAAATAGTCAATAATTTTTTGTAAAATATTCATGATTTCCAGTGGAGTCTTCCTTTAAAACACTTGAAACATTTTGTTCGTACCAAAACCTGAAGAATTTGCTGCTATCATTTATAATATAGACCCATCTATCATAATGTGGTATAGAATGTTTGAGATGTGTAGCAACTATATAAATTTATAGAAATTAGAATAATATACAGGGCGTTAAAAAGTAGCCAATAGTTTACGAGATGATAGTATGCATCAAAACAAGAAAATAATGTCTACTAAACATGGGTCCTACAACACATACTTTCTGAGAGATGAACACTTGTTCATAGGAAGTGCTCAATGTGACGTCCATTCATGTCAATGCATTCCTCTGCCTTTCGGCGTAAGGATCACGCACTCTTTGAAATTTGTTTTAATACGTTAATACGAAAATCCTGATAACGATCCCCAGTTAATCTCTGTGGTAGCACGTATGGTCCTATTAATCTATCACCAAGAACGGCTGTCCATAAGTTGATTGAGAATCGGTGCTGATGCCTTGTTTCTTCAACTGCATGGGGATTTTTTATCAGCCAACACATGCTAATTACGAAAATTAACAACACCATCTCTGCTGAACCCCACTCATATCCGCAACCAGACTTTTGTTTTCAGTATGTCTTGCGACGTATTATTATTCCATATCAACTACGCTATGATTATCTGATAGTCTGCTGTATTGTAGGGCAGAGGAATGCATTACCATAAATGGACGTCACTTTGAGCACCTCCTATGAACAGTGTTCATATCTCAGAAAGTATGTGTTGTAGGACCCATGTTTATTAGACATTATTTTCTTGTTTTGATACATACTACCACCTCCTAAAATACTGGATACTTTTTTTTAACACATTTGAAATATACTCTTCAAGGAACGACCACTCATATAAATTGAGGGAAAGAAGGCAGAGGACGGACACTGGAAAGTTTTCTTTTCTCAATCGTACTATCAGGGACTGGAATGCTTTACCTGCAGACTTACTAAAGGCTTTATCAACAACCAAAAATGCATTTAAAAATAGGCTTAAGGACCTTACTAATAGACGGTAATTATACACAGTAGTTAAAGGGTGTAAATGATATGTTGTTATTGAAGTGTTGTATTAGTGAAGAATTATGTTGTGTCAGTGAAGTGTGTTGTGTAAGTGAAACGTGTTCCTGTCAGTGAAGCTTTATAGTTTATAGTGGCAGTGCAAAGAATTTGAACAGTGAAATGTTTTTGAAGTGTTAGTGAAATCAGGATAGAATCAGTGAAATGTGTCGTAGTTCCAGTGCAGTGAGTGAGTTGACAGCGAAATGAGTGTAATGTTGAAAGGTACTTGTGCAGATATGAACATATACTCGTGGGTTTTAGTCCGATCTTAGTTTTAAGATACAAATTAGAATATTTCAAATATTATTTTAAGTGATCGTTTCATTTAATTTAGTATATTCCCTGTTGTTGTTGTTATTGTTATTATTATTATTATTATTATTATTATTAGTATTAGTATTAATTATTAGTATTATTATTAATTGTATTTTTATTTAATAAGTTTATTATTGTCATTATTGAGTGTAATTAGTTACCACTGCCACCGGGTATATACCCATTGCAGTGTGAATAAATACATACATACATACATACATACATACAACATTCTATGTATTTTAGCTTAATTCTGCTACACAGTTTATTTCAGTGTTTAATTAATAGTTCATAGTATTTTGTTGTTTAATTCGTAAATAACTCTTGTATAGATGTAACTCTCATCTGAATCAAATTGTTGAATTATTTGTAAGTTCATGCTATGTATATATACTTTTTGCTGGTTGAGTGGAAGAGAAGGCCTTACGGCCTTAACTCTGTCAGCTAAAATAAATTATTATTATTATTATTATTATTATTATTATTATTATTATTATTATTATTATTATTATTATTATTATTATTACATTCGGCTTCTAGTCGTCATTCGGCTTCTAGTCGTCATGAAGAGCAGTCGACTTTTTGTGTAGCTCCGCTGTTTTCACAGTGTTTAGTTGTTACTACATTCGTCTGTGTCCTCATTTAAGGCGCTTAGTTAACTGCGTACAATGCCGCCTAGTAAAGATACATGTTCTAAATGTAACGCTGCTTTCTTCGGCAGACAAAAGTTCCTAAAGTGTGTTGGGCCTTGTGGCCTAAGATTTCATCTTGACTGTTTAAATATGAGTGAAGTGGAATACGATTTTTTCATGAAGGGAGGCATTTCCTCCTTCAAGTGTGATGAGTGTACCAGTGCTGCGAAGGCGGTTCATGGTGATAACACTCCTGTGAAACCGACCAAGAAGACCGATAAGAAGATCATCTCGCCTACTAGAGAACTTGAACTACCTAATTTACAAAGTAAGGAATCTCTTCTGTACAAATAGGGACGGTACGATTGAATAGTGAATCCATTGTAGATACTTTAACAGTTATTCTGGAGCATGTTAAAAATCTTGAAAAAGAAATGGGTGAATTAAAGAGCGAGAATACTGCCCTCAAATTACAAATGGCCGAGATTTTGGTAAAAAATTCCTGTCCTAATAAGCCTGATCAGATTGTCTCAAAATTGGGTCAACAGTCCACTGTTCACCCGGTTACTAAATCCTACAGTAGTGTTTTGTCTGACACCGTTAATTCTCGCAATCATGCGAAGTCAGCACCGAGTACTTCATTTGCTCTTACTCATCATAACAGTAATGAGGTAATCTCTGCTGTCGTACGCACAGACGATAGCACTGTTGCGTTATCAAATAACGTAGACTCTGATGGTTTTCTAACTGTCACTCGCAAAAAATTTAAGAAACGAGATCCTAAAGTTGGCACTCTAACTAATAGCAACTTAGAAATGGCTCCAGAGAGAATCAGAACCAAATCTCTTTTTGTTTCTAGATTTAGTCCTAATGTAAACGAGAATAATATTAAGGATTCACTCTTTCATCAACGTAAATTAAGGTCTCTCGAAATAACTAAATTGAAAACAAAATACCAGTCGTATTCCTCTTTTCATATCTCAGTTGATGAGAGGGATTTCGAGTTAATTAATAATTCTGATGTTTGGCCTGCGGATGCCTCATTGCACCTTTTTTGGTAAACTTAAACCTGAGCAGCATTTTGCTCCACCAGGTACTTCAGTTGATTCTAGGGTTAATGCCTCTTAATATTATTCTCTAACTCTCAATGCACAGTTCTAATAATCATCTTGAGATATTTTACCAAAATGTTCGTGGTCTTAATACAAAAATTGATGAAATTTTTCAAAATGTAGTAAGTAATAATGATATCATTATATGTCTTACTGAAACATGGTTATCTGAATCAGTATTAAATACAAACTTATTCCCTAACAATTATACTGTGTTTCGAGCAGACAGAACGTATGAGGACACCAATAAAAAAGGTGGGGGTGTCCTAACAGCGATTAACAACCAGTTACCTTTTAGCTGTCGGCGATATGATTTAGAAATTATTAATGTGTTTTGGATTGAAATTAAAATGGCTGATGGTATTAATTTATTAATTGGAAATCATTACTTCCCACCTGATTTCGGTCATAATCACTTAAAATCTTACCTCAATTTTCTTGAAAAAAACCTTGATACTCATAATCTTAGAATAGTAATTATTGGTGATTTCAATTGTCCTGGTATGGATTGGTCAACTGGTTTTAATCTTAATGATATTCATTACTACTCTAAAATTAAGTCCAGTGATTTATATTCCTCGTCTTGCCTTCTGGGATTAAACCAAATTAATTTTACTGTCTCAAATAAAAATCTACTTGATCTTGTCTTTACTAATATTATTAATAGTACAGTAAAACTAGCCAATCATTCTCTAGTTTTGGAGGATTCTTATCATCCATCTATCTCCATTAATCTTGAAGTGTATTTGTCGCTACCTGATCACTGCCAATCTAGTATCTTCATAAATTATTCTCAAGGTGATTACTTGAAACTCTATTCCACTCTATACAATCATGATTGGAATTCCATATATCAAACTACTGATGTTAACGTTGCTGCTAACGCGTTATCCCAGATTATGAACAAAGCTAGTTCTCTTGCTGTTCCTGTCACTTTCGTAAAAAAATCGCACTATCCTAAATGGTTTTCAAATACCTTGCGTATACTTATTAGGAAAAAGAACAAAGCACATAGAAATTTTAAGAAATTCAAAACTGATCACCATTATCAAATTTTTCCAATTACAGAAAACAAGTTAAAGCTATGATTAAATCTGACAAATTTAAATGGTTACAATCCATTGATGAAAATTTGAAGAATGAACCTAAGAAATTTTGGAAATACGTAGAATCTTTTCGTAAATCCAATAATTATCCCACCGAATTATTAATAAATGGGATTCACATTACTGATCAGCAAGAAATTGCTAATGCATTTGCTAATCAATTCAAATCGATTCAAAAACAGCCTAATTCTAATCTCTGTTTGTTGGAGTATAATTCTACTGACTTCTTATCCTTACCTAAAATTACAGTTGAAGACGTTTCATTAGCCATAAAAAAGCTTAAACCTAATAAATCAAAGGGCACTGATGGCATTCCTAATTTTATTATTAAGGGATGTTCTAATATTCTAATACCCGTTTTAACCTTTATATTTAATTTAAGTTTATTAACCGGTACATACTCTATGCTTTGGAAAGAAGCATCCGTTATTCCTATCTTTAAGAATGATAAAAAAATGTTGTTTCCAATTATAGACCTATTTCAATATTAAACAATTTCTCAAAATTTTTGAAAAAATAATCCACAAACATGTTTCATTTTATGTTAAGAATAAAATTAATTCAGCACAACATGGTTTTACTAAAGGTAAATCAACAACTACAAACTTAGTATCCTACCTTAATCTTGTTATGCCTGTTGTTGAAACCCAAGATCAAATTGACTCAATTTATATCGACTTTAGCAAAGCGTTTGATGTTGTACCTCACAATATTCTGATAAATAAATTAAAAACTTTGGTCTCTCTTCTAACTACGTGAGCTGGTTTGAAAACTATTTAACTAATAGACAATGTTGTGTTCGTCTTGGTGATTCTCTCTCGGACCCATTTAATTGTTTATGTGGAGTTCCCCAAGGATCTACATTGGACCCTCTATTATTTTTATTATTTATTGATGACATATGTAAAAGAATAAGTTCAAACTACCTGTTATTTGCTGATGATCTCAAAATCTTTCGCTCAATAAATAGTTGTGCCGATTGCCAAACTCTTCAAAATGATATTAACTCCATTGAAGTTTGGTCTGACATTAATGGAATGAAAATTAATGAAACAAAAACTTTTGTCATTTCGTACTCTCGAAAAACTACTTCCATAAAATTTAATTATTCTCTTAATAACGCCTGTATTATTAGGAAAAATTCTATAAAAGATCTTGGTGTACTACTCGATTCTAAATTATACTTTCACGATCATGTTCAATATATTTATAATCATTCAATAAGAATGCTTGGTTTAATAAGGTCTATAACCTATTCTTTTTCTACTCCTGAGTCACTATTAATTCTATACTTTACTTTGGTTCGCTCTAAACTTGAATATGCATCTGTAGCCTGGAATTCCATTACTTCAACCGATTCGGTTAAATTGGAAAATATTCAAAGAAAATTTATTTCCTTATGTGCTTTTCGATATATACCCAATTCCACTGACTTTAACTATGATATTACCTGTAAATATTTTAACTGTTGTAGCCTTTATGCTAGACGTCTAAATCTTGATTATCAATTTTTTTGCAAAGTTATCAAGGGTGATATTGATTGTGAGTCTATCATAAACAATATCAGCCTTCGTATTCCTACAAAAGGTTTAAGATTTCAAAAAATTTTTATAACCGAAATTCAAAATCACTTTCTCCAGTCTGTAGATGCATAAAATATGCCAATTTGCATGGGCACAATTTAGATCCTTTTAAGGTTTACTTTCGTTTTGATTATTAGTTTTTACTGTTCTTGTTCTCAATTGTATTCATGTATGTTTTTGTTATTTATGATATTATTAATTTTTGTTTTGCACCTTTGTATCTTCTGTTTGTGTATTGTGCTGAACTATAATTGGCCTCTGGCTGTTGTTCAGCACACAAATATTAATAATAAATAAAATAAAATAAATAAATAATAAATTATTATTATAATTTTTAACCCGGAGAATATTCTCGAAATTTTTTCACCAATGACAAAATATTTACATTATACTCTCTTTACGTACGGTATATAAAGTAATAATTGTATTTTTGAGAGAAAGTAAGAAGTATACATAATTATACATTTTTAACAGTCACCCAAACTTAATTTTACATCTTCATACGCGTAAATCTCTGTCTGCCGTATCTTCCTGTGTAAGCCCATGAGTGTGCATGCTTCTCTTTACTCCGTCAACCCATTTTTCTCTTGGTCTTCCTTTTCGTCTGTTCCCTTCTGGATGTCAATTTAAAATTTTCTTTCGTATTCTCTCTTCCGCCATTCTCACAACATATTCATACCATCTCAATCTTTTCTCTTCTATCATTTTGAAAACATCATTTTTAACGTCTAATATTTCTCGTATAACCGTGTTCTGAATCTTACTCCGTCTTGATTTTCTCGCTGCCTTTCTCCAAAAGTCCATCTCAGTGGGTAATAGTTTTCTCGCCTGTTGGAAATTAATTGTCCATGTTCTTGCCCCATACAGAAGACTTGGTAAATATGTATTTTTATCATGTAGAGAACATAATTGTTTCAGAGCACTGAAGTTATCATATTAATCACTATTCTTGCGTCATTGTTCTTTTCCGAATTTCAGATCCAGTTGACCCATCATTGTCCAAAATAGATCCAAGTATTTGAATTTCTTAACTTTTTTCACTTCTTTGTCTTCTATAATTGAATCTTCCTCTGTGCCTGAAGTTCAATATTCTGTTTTCTTTAATTTAAGTACTTGACCATCGGAAAACAGCAAACTATAAAGGAAATAATTTTGATTGGTAAGTATTTCCATGGTGTGACATTGACGTGACCATTTCCTTAAACATACATCTATAACACATTTGGAAACTAGAGATGATAAACAACATCCTTGAAGAAGTCCTTTGAAAGTATACAATTCCTTAGATAAATATGGTCTCATTTTGATTTGGCATATATTTGATGAATAAATTAATAGGATATCTATTAACCGTTCTGTTATTGAAGGCTGTTCCAGAGCCTACCATAATTTTGCAAATATAACCATATATATATGGTTACCCGTGGTTGCGGGTTCGATCCCGGCTCAGGTCAGTAGCATTTAAGTGTGCTTAAATACGACAGGCTCATGTCACTAGATTTATTGGCATGTAAAAGAACTCCAGCGGGACAGAATTCCGGAACACCGGCGACTTTGATATAACCTCGGCAGTTGCGAGCGTCGTTCAATAAACCATAATTAATATATATGGTGGATGGTAACCTCTGCACCAAAATTAAATTGATAATAAGTAGATCATGAGGAGAGATTTGAAAAATCTAAATAAGTTTTTTCTCTATCATTCACCGTTTTATAGGAAATCCTTATGTTTCTATAAAGCATTTGGCAACATCATGGCTGCTGCAATAACTCTATCAAGCGCGATCTGCACTCTTTACCTTCCCTTCCCCTCTGCTGTACTCAGTCGGTGACGCACGACAGTGGGCTGCCTTGCAAGATTTATTTTAACGATTTTCGCTATTATTCGATTTAAATTCATGGCTAAACGGTTTAATTTGCAAAAAAAAAAAAAAAAAAAAAAAAAAATTCAAGACATTATCAGTTCAGATAATTTTTACCTATCTGCTTGTATAGCAATCAGCCATTTATCTGCGGCCATTACCGCAATAGATCGCTACAAACATTGGGAAAAGACTACCTTTTTCATGCTTAACGGTGCTTGATCGAAGGAAAAGTGTAATAAAAATTTTGTTATAACTTATTTAAATTTAACATGTAGAATCACCTCTTAAATTTTGGTGCATCGGTCCCATTCCATCCTATATATAAATAACCATGACACAAGAAAAAAACTGCATTACCATCTTCAGAGCTTCATTCTGATAAAGATGCACATGACATGAGAAATTTGCTCTATAACTTGTCAACACTACGAAAGCTATTTACTGGTACAATATTTAGAAGCAATCAGAATACCTGCCTAATATATGTCTTTGTAGCTTATAGATTTAAATATAATAATAATAATAATAATAATAATAATAATAATAATAATAATTACTTATTTCTTTTAAGGAAGCTGGAGATTCATTGCCACTCTCACATAAGGCCGTCATCGGTCCCTACCCTGAGCAAGATTAATCCACTCTCTACCATCATACCCTACTTCCCTCAAATCCACGTTAATATTATCCTCCCATCTATGTCTCGGCCTCCCCAAAGGTCTTTTTCCCTCCGGTCTCCCAACTAACACTCTATATGCATTTCTGGATTCGCCCATACGTGCTACTTGTGCTGCCCATCTCAAACGTCTGGATTTAATGTTCCTAATCATGTCAGATGAATACAATTCGTGCAGTTCTGCGCTGTGTAATTTTCTCCATTCTCCTGTAACTTCATCCCTCTTAACCCCAAGTATTTTCCTAAGCACCTTATTCTCAAACACCCTTAACCTCTGTTCCTCTGTCAAAGTGAGAGACCAAGTTTCACAACCATACAGAACAACCGGTAATATAACTGTTTTATAAATTCTAACTTTCAGCTTTTTTGAGAGCAGACTAGATGATAGAAACTTCTCAGCCGAATAATAACAGGCATTTCCAATATTTATTCTGATAATAATAAAATAATAATAATAATAATAATAATAATAATAATAATAATAATTATTATTATTATTATTTATTATTATCATTTAAAATTAATTGTAGGCCTACCACTGTTCTTAATTTTTTTAGGTTTATTTATATTCGTTTAAATCATGAGATCATATCACGAATATATGTATATATATATATATATATATATATATATATATATATAGGAATAGTCCATTCTACAGCCTCTATTGGCCAGCCCACAGGTGTTAATTACATCTGATACAGGACGGTGGAAATGTCGTTGAACAGTAATCATTGACTTCGTTTGAAGATACCAGAAGACACATGGAGCAGCATTCTCTTGTGGTGTCGCCTTTTTTATCCAATTAAGTCCTGCAACACACATTAAAGAAAACATTAAAAGTAGCAAAACATTTTGCTGAAGAGCGCAACGTAATGAATGACCTTCTCAAACGCCCTGTATATGCGCTGTGAGAAATTTCATGATGCGTCTAAACTGTTTCTATCCTGCTTTCAGTAATTCATATTTAAACTTCATGTATTAAATTTGAAACTGCCATTGCTTTGTTTGCTTTTAGTGTCCATGTTTTTTTTTTTTTCACTTTATTAGGTGTCAAAATGTTTTTAATAAGCTGTGTAATCAGAGGAAATTTTTAATTTTGACTTAGATATCTTTTTCTCCTTTATATGATATATTAATATCTAAACTTATTAATTTATTATTTATTTATTCAAGAAGTTTATATCCATTTAATCATAATCTTGCTTCGAATAGGTTATTGATATAAAAATGTCATTATTTTGGACTTTTACAAGAAAGAAAAATAAACAATTATGAGTTTCCGCCACAATTTCGTCATCTAAAAATGCTTATTAGAAGCGATAAAAGTTTGTATCTGCAATTTTACCGTGTTCGTTTTATTTGCAGATTTCAATTACCGGTACATATAAATCTGGAAGACGAATATTGGTGATGAAATTCTATATAATCACACTTGGTTTGAAATCAAGTTGAATGAACAGAGTTAACAAGCGCTGCAAAACTTTTTATAAGTTTCTTCATATATTGCATACTATGTTGAAAGCTGAATACATAACAGCCTTTTAAAAATGACACCTATTGGTATGAAAAAAGTTTCTACACAACTTTCCTCTTCACGACTGAGCCGTCGTTGATACGAGTAATTGCAGTTAGCTTCATTATTCTCACAATAGATGGCGCGGCATGTTTAGTATATTTATTGAAGTGTCTAACTAATAAATTATGTATAGAAATCGTAAACCAGTGCATGTTCATAATAGAAAAGTGACAGGGGATTTATGAAATTTCTTGGATTGCGTGAAACGTCTTTATTCTTAGTATGTAATTTTTATTTGGGTAAGGATGAATTTAAGAATGAATTAAATATTACCACAGGCTGGGTGATTGAACCCTAATAATTAGATAAGATAATCGCTTTGAGACCATCTATTGCTTCTTTCGCCTTTACCTATACAAGGTGGAAGTGGTATAATTGTGCAGATTGAAGGGGGAAATAGAAAATTTAAAAAAAGAAAAAAACTATCAAGCGTTTTTAATTAAGTGCATGGTTAATTAGAAAATAAAGATAAAAGAGTAATGAAACGGAGAAAAATTCTCTCCGGCACCGAGATTTGAACCCGAGTTTTCAGCTCTACATGCTGATGCTTTATCCACTAAGCCACACCGGATACCCATCCTGGCGTCGGACAGAATCGTCTCAGTTTAAGTTCCAACTCTTGGGTTCCCTCTAGTGGCCGCCCTCTGCACTACGTCATAGATGTCTATGAACGTAGGACCGAAGTCCACACATGTGCTGAGGTGCACTCATTATGAGTGACTAGTTGGCCGGGATCCGATGGAATAAGCGCCGTCTTAAATCACGAAATTATTTACGCATATCATATATATTATTTTTTAATGTACCGAAGTACATATAATATTTCCATGCAGATATTCTGCGTCATCATACGATGAAAGAGTAATGGAACGGAGAAAAATTCTCTCCGGCACCGGGATTTGAACCCGGGTTTTCAGCTCTACGTGCTGATACTTTATCCACTAAGCCACACCGGATACCATCCCGGTGTCGGACAGAATCGTCTCAGTTTAAGTTCCAACTCTTGGGTTCCCTCTAGTGGCCGCTCTCTGCACTACGTCATAGATGTCTATGAACGCAGGACCGAAGTCCACACATGTGCTAAGGTGCACTTGCTATGAGTGACTAGTTGGCCGGGATCCGACAGAATAAGCGCCGTCTTAAATCACGAAGTGATTTACGCATATCATATATATTTTTTAAATAAAAAAAATAATAATATATAGAAAATAAAGGTTGAAAGTCTGCGTAGTTTGGCAACAGCGCATCGTCCGCTCATCTACGAATACACACGAACTGAGATTTGAATAGCAGCATTCCGTCCCTTAGTCACAGCGGTAGGGTTACTAAACTTCCTAATGGCCGGAAATAAAGATACGTGTTAATCTTATTTGAGGGGTGTAGAAACAGAACGTACCAAGAGCAATTTTTCACAATCTGAATTAAAAATTGTTTCGTAATGCTGGAAACAAACACTACCAAAAGATGCAAGTATGATTTTCTTTCTTAGCCCTTAAAGTGCCAATCACGATTACATCGTGATTTTATAATTTTTCTAGAAGTGCCAATTACGATCTAATCGTGATATAGTTTCAATTTTGCTGTTATTCAACAGGCGGCAAAGACCACTGTTTTGTCGTGCTAAGAGCATAGAGGAAAGTTCATCGTGATGCATTTTTGTGTAAATTTACTTGACATTTTTCACATAATACTACGCCAAAGGAGTTGGCACTAGGAGGGTTAATCATTTGCGTGCAGTATTAATAGTGGGAAAAGTGATCTGGTTACAAAATATACCATGTGCATTGAAAATCTCTCCTAATGCAGAAACAAAACGTACCATTTGTACTATGTACACGTTATAAGTCTGAACAGGTTCTTCCTCGGTTGAATTTATTGCGTCAGTCTTTTGTTTAATTAGGTTTCTGAGCTAGCTAGTGTTGGCGTCGATCCTTCAAAATGTGAAATGAATCCTGCTGTGAAGAGGATTATAGTCCGTCCCAGGAATCTGTAGAGTAGAAAGACGAAACAAGACCTTTGCGCAAGTGGTATGTGGGAGGGCTAGGACCAATGGTCGCTCTGGGGGGAGGTGTTGGTTGAACGAGTCTAGCAATCGCTTGCAGGAATTGGATCATTTCTATCTGAACTCTACTCTACCTTCTACCACGAGGTCCACACCTGCGGAGTAACGGTCAGCGCGTCTGGCCGCGAACAGGTGGCCCGGGTTCGAATCCCGGTCGGGGCGAGTTACCTGGTTGAGGTTTTTTCCGGGGTTTTCCCTCAACTCAATACGAGCAAATGCTGGATAACTTTCAGTGCTGGATCCCGGACTCATTTCACCGGCATTATCACCTTCATATCATTCAGGCGCTAAATAACCTAGATGTTGATACAGCGTCGTAAAATAACCGAAGAAAGTAAGAAAAAAATCTACCACGAGCATCTTACCTCTTAGCGGCCTCGAACTGATGCTGCCCGCAATACACTCTAACACAGATAGACTCCGCCCCCATATGTGTGAAGTTACTCTACAGACCCGGGACGGACCATAGGCATTCCAGACTATGACATGGGTCAGATGTATTTTTTTCAGTTCAAGCAAAATTCAAAGTTATTTTGACAGCTTGTCCTATGTAATCAGTTAGAGAGGAAAATTGTTCCGAATTTTGTTCTTTGTGCAATGTTTTTTTTACAGAAAAATGGAATAATTTGAGTTCAAAAGTATGTAATTTGAATATTTTGGCATCAAAACGTACCAAGTGCAATTGTAAATTTAAAGTTTGAGTATTTCTATAAACAAATGAAGATCTCAGTACAATAAGTGGGTTATGAACCAAAAGGAAACTTTTCAGGAAAGCAAAAACAAAGTTTCTATACACTTTATTTTTTGGAACTTTGGCTCATGTCTTGGGTTCATGCCCATTTGGCGAAAATCTTCGTAACAGCAGACATCACAAAATCAGGTCTGTAATCGCAACATGCCTTAAGTCCAATGGCTACACTACCTATGAAGAAGTCCATGGAATAGCGGATACTGGAAGTCATCGGCGTATTGATATTATAACATTTAAACCTGATGAGACAAAAGGTTATATTCTGGATCCGACCATCAGATTCGAGACGCATTAGAATCAACCTGAGGTTAATCTAGAGAAAAGGAGAATTTATGAACCAACTATCCCTTATTACAAAACATCTATAAACTCAGGGATATAGAAGTCATCGGATTAATGGTGGGCGCTAGAGGGACCATAACAAAACAGTTTGTGTCATTCTGTCATAAATTTGGAGTCCTAACAACAACAATTAAGGAAATTTCTATGATAGCTTTGAAGGGTTCTCTGCAGATTTTACGGCGACATTTATATTTCAATTCAAATTACAGTTGAATTTTCTCAGTCTATTTTTTTATCTGTATTTTTTATAAATTTTCATTATGAGAAATATTATCTACTGCAAGTTTTAGTTTCTTGTAAACAAATTTCTTGTAAGACATTTTTAATGTCATTTTAAATGTTACTGTTTAACATTCTTTGTCTTTGATAACCTCACCAAGTTGAGGAAGATTGAATTATTATATTATTATACATGAATTTCAGTTTCTATTACTACAAATGGATTTATGAGAGAACCAATGACAGATTCTGATTCTATGAGGCGGGAATAGTAAAAAAGTTTGAAAATCCAAAAATGCCACATTTGGTCGATAACCCACTTAGTATTCTGAGGTCTTCAAATTATTTTCAAAAGTAACGACATTTAATTTATATCACTGAAATCTAGAACGTTTTCGCTTTTCCTCGAAAAACGAGATTTTGTTTTATTTCTAGATCCCTCACTTAATTTGCAAGAAAACCGTCCATTTATTTAAGACTGCAAAGGGATAAATCCTTTCTTATCAGTCTGTCTAAAAATAGGAATAAAAATCAGAATCGTACCGATAGTACTGATCGAATAAAACAGAGTTAACCTTTAGGGGATTTTTTTTTTTCTGTGGGAGGAATTCATATCGGACTAATGTTGTACCGGTATTAAATTTTTTTGTTGTACTGTATTCTAGGAATAAGCTGTTAAAATCTACACAGATATAGTCTATTATTTTCGTCCTGTATAATATTATACACAAATTAAAAAAAATGTACGCACAACTATTAATTTCTTAGATCTTCTCGTAGAAGTAAAGGTTCTCTGGACCTCATAAAGGATATGAAAGGTTATGGGCTTGTACAAAAACCAATGGCTGAGTAAATTTACTTTCCTGAATATATTGCATCGTAATTGCCTTTCTGTTGACATTGGTCTTTATACCTATAGGTATTTCTAATGTAGAATGTACGTTGTTTAGATAATTTTAATATTACTTACAGAAGGAGATATTGAATGTTGACTTGAAAACTGAAAATATAAATCCCAATATAGAGCTACTCTTCAAGTAATTTGCGAACTCGCACATTTCTCTTTTTGTAAAGCTAAACATGTGAAATGAAATCGCTAATGAAAATTCATTCCCTAGCAACGGCTAAGAATGTTTGTGCGAGATCGTGCGTATTTGCTTGCTTTCCGCACACAAACAATACGCGGTAAGTGTGAAATACCTCATTCAGTATTCCCAACGTAACACACATAACAATTTCCCTATTCTTATCGCTTAAGCGTCATATTCATTTTACTGCTTTAGGCTTTTAACATATTATTTTTAAAGACGTTCAATATAGCAATAATCATAAATTGGAAACTTACCACTGCAATTTCACCTAAATTGCACTGTTAATTATTGTTTTTAAATATTTGCAAAAATTAAGTAAACTCTACAACACCACAAAAGTTACTGCATTTGTAATGCAAGTAACATTAGGGAAGCCGTGAAAAAATCAACAAGATTCCAGACTCATCATAGACTGGGGGGAAAAAAAGACAGACGTATATCACGGCCTGCTGGAGTATAGTAAACACAGAAAACATTTTATAGGAAAAATGTTGAAGATAGATATATTTGTTTTCCAAAGTTGCCGTCATTGAACAGAAACCAAGATGGAGATTTCATTGCAACTAATTATAAATTCCTCTTTCAGGTATGTAATAAACGATCTTAGCACAAAATAATGTACGATACACGAGCGGTATGTTTGTTTTCATGTTCTCGGAAATTAAAAAAGCTCAAGTATGTTTCGCTTTTTCAATCTTTTCCTCGAACATGAAAACGTCAACATACCGCTCTTGTAACGCATATTACTATTGTGTGCTGTATTTTCTTCACCTCGGACGGACAATCGTCTTCGTGTTTAAGGTTCTAGAGAGAAATATAGTTTCTTCTTTCAGGAATTATCGCACCATCTATCTTTCGCTGACACTAAGTCCCAAATTCTCTCTGAATTCGACACAATGCAATGCTTGTGATGACAACATTATGTTACGGACGAGCTGCAATTACCACAGGTAGTGGATGAAGGATCGGTGGAGAGGAGAAAAATTATCTCCGGCACCGGGACTCCAACCCGGGTTTTCAGCTCTACGTGCTGACGCTTCATCCACAAAGCCATACTGAATTCCAGTTCCGATGCCGGATTGAATCCTCTCAGTTTAAGTTCAACCTCTTTGTTTCCTTCATCATAAGGCAACGCAGAATTCCTGCACGGAAATATCATACGTACTTCGGTACATCAGATTAATATGATATGCGTAAATAATCACTTAATGATTTAAGACGACGCTGATTCCATCGAATCCCGGCCACTTAGTCACTCGTAATGAGTGCACCTCTGCGCATAGTGTGTTGGACATTGTGCCACTGTCACACATCTGTGACAGTGCATGAAGGTTGGCCACTAAAGGGAAACTTCCAAACGCTTCCAACCGAGCAGTTTACCACATTCTCTGCTAAATTCTGTACTGAAATATATCTTAAATCCATTTTTCATAATTTGGACAAAGTGCAGTTTGATTCTATTATTATTATTATTATTATTATTATTATTATTATTATTATTATTATTATTACAGAGTACATTAACATACCTCTTCAATTCAATAAAAAGAGTAATTACTTATTCATAAATAATAAATAAGGACAACATTGCATATTCGTAATGTATTTGCCCTTTTTTCTTAATTTTAACTACCCAACTTCCCTTATATAATAGACTCCTTTAGCTTGTACTGGCATACAAATTATTATACGCGTCTGACTTCATCATTTCCTTTTATACACATTCCTTGGAAACTGCCAACTATTGGTTGATCCAATAACAAAAGAGATGGTTCTGTTCCGGATTTTAAGTTAGAAAATAAATAATTGTCGCAAAAATACACAAATGAAAAAATTTATTTTTGTGCAAATTGCGAAATGCTTGTTCAATATTATAAATAATTGTGCAGAAAGATAAAATTAATAAAGTATGCAGAAACAATAAGTTACGTAATTTGTTTCTTGGAGTTTCATTACTTTCAATCCATCTTATCACACTCTAGATATACTTACGTAAGTAAATCATTAGACATAGGTATGTTTAGAATCAATTACTGCTGAATTTACATCACATTAAAATACCTTATTTTATGGGCACTCTAAACATTGAAATTCTTTACTAGTAGCCTCTTCAAAATATATTGTTAGCAGAGTGCTAACTCTTTTTACTGAAAGACGGTTTCTAATTCCAGTTTTTACAAGTTTCATGCAACTAAATCCTCGCTCACAATTTACAGTATGCGATGGAATTATATAAATCAATTAGAAGAAACTGTTCACTTAACTTACACGAATTGTGTCAACTCTTTGAAATCCATTCCTGAACATCTATTCCTCAATACCTTTTTTAACAATGCTTATGCCATTAGAATTTCATTTAAATTCAGATTAGTTCATACACATCTCTGATTTCGTTTTCTCCATTACCATATTCGTTTCTGCAGTCCAATGTGGTTGTCGCATTTTTGCACATTTCCATTCAAAGTTTGTTGCATTTTTAGTAATCGAGTAGCAAAATGCGACTGTGGCTTAAACCATGTGCTGTTCCTATAATTAAGTTTAGCAACTTCTTCTTACATAAAAATGTTACACATGTTCTCAGTTTGTATGTCGAATGTATACATTTCACGCTAGAAATTTGGGAGGAAGAGATTAAATGCGTAGCTTCATCGTCAAAATAATATAAATCTGTGCGAAGTAGGCTACGATCGAAACAAGCCAGACGTACCTGCATTGACGACGGAAGGATGGAAGTGGGAGGGGTACTGGACTCGACATTGCCAACCTTGTGATTGACATGAATAATTTTATTTGATTAAATGAATATAATAGTGGCATTACAAAGACCATCTCCTAACTTACAAAAAACTAGACAGAAAAAGCAGAAAAATATAAAATATTAGATTTACATTGAGAAACAAGAGAAGAAATGGCACAAACTAATTTTCTTTATCATTGGACAATAACATCAACAATTCGGTTATAGCATGTCCAACGAGAGTTAGGGTCTGACATTTGAACTGCCAAAACCTGAATTAATGTGCACCGTAACCATATACTCTCTCCTAGTTCCAACGAGAGTCGAGATTTGACAGGAGCGCTGGCATCGCTGCTTCTATCAATCACTATTCATCTGCTACTTGTTTTTGCCCGAACGTTTCGTAATCTGTCCCTTAATATACATATAACAATACGTACCATAAACCTGGTGCTTCAATATCCTTCAATGCCATTCCACACATCGTTCGCTATTCTTCTAGAAACCATATATGAGAATGGATATAAGGCTAATACTTTCCTTTTCATCTGTATACAAGATGAGTCAGTAAAAGCGTGCAAAAATTAGTGATGGGCAGAATCAAATAATTTTAAGAATCGATTAATCTGTTCTCGAATAATATTAAGAATCGAAACATTTATTCGAATAAAAGTTCTCGAATACTTTCATCATTGGAATAACGATTTGATTACTCACCTCGGTTGTTCTCGAGTTGTTCTCGGCAGGTTCTCGCTTCTCGATTCTCTTATCCAACATCCAGCATAAAGAAAACAACTGTTAAAATGACTTCGATAACGATAGCAGTGACAGCAGTGTATTGTGCAAGCACCGAAGTTTATATGTTTTTATTATTCTATTCCGATAAAGATGTACAAAATATTCCTGCGTTCCGTAATTAGACGAGAGAAAGAAAGAGGAGAGAGGTGTGAGAGAGATGTTCTGGATCAAGTCTTTATTGCACGCAACTACCTCATGTTTGTTAGCAATTGGTGTTCTCGAGATCTTCCTTCTCTAAACTGTTTCTTCCTGTTCTCATTCTTCACTTCTCGCAGCATCTACCATCCGAGAAAGAATTCGAATACTTCTTTACGATTCGAGATGTATCTCGAGAAATTACAAGAATCGGATAATTCATATTTTTATTCGAATACCCCATCATTAGCAAACATTACAAAGGAAATAGGAGACGCTCTATTGAAAATTTTGAGATAGGTAACTTAGAGTCTTCTAAGCCAGATTGAGAAGGCATATACAGCTTTGGAAATGGAAAAAGTAATACTTTTTGTTGATAATAATAATAACAATAATAATATATTAACAATAACAATGTCTTGCTTATATTTACCACATCTCATTTTTATGTTGCGAGGTGTTTCCTAAATGGTTTAATAATTTACGAAATAATACGTTTTCCTCCTGAATTTCTCGCATATTATGTTAGTCATTAGGATTAGTATGATCTAATATTAAAATATATTTTGTCTGACATGAAATTTATTGTTTTTATTAAAGAATTTACGATTCATGAAACCTAACCTAAAAGTGTACTTCCTTACTTAAATTTTCATCAGTTTCCTATACTGCAAACCGAAATTATTGCTGCCAACATAACAGTTAGAAAATAACTACCAGTTGTAGTATTTGTCAGTACCCAAAATTCGAAACGAAGTTGGTAAAAGAAAATTGAACCTGAGAGCTAGAAAATCACTATAATTCACTAGCATATGTAGTAATAGGGGGAAAATGGTTAGGTTTCACCCTTAGGGTATTAAGTAAGCTGATCCTGACTATACAGTAAGGTTCGCTGCGTACCTAGATTTCGAGCAGGAACCCCACTCGTCCCTAGGCCAGCCCCCTCCATGCTTCGCCAACCGGCGATTGGGCGATGCTATGGAATGATGACGAATTGGAGAGAAGTTGTCGCAATGATGTAGATGCCTTATATGGGGAAACGGAACAACTCCGAGAAAAACCCTAACTGCGACGTCCTCCGCAAATGCCACTATGGATTTTTCAATGAAAAATCCCAGGCCTGACCGGGACTCGAACTCAGACCGCCTGCGTGACAGGCAGAAGGTTTGGCCACTCTGACCTCCCTGGTCATGTGGTCAGCACTGCACAGGACCCCCTGAGATAACACACTACAGTACATGACTACAGTAGAGATAAACCGTGACTAACGAGAAAGACAGACTTCGGCACGAATTTGAATCACGTAGTCTAATCATAGTCATCTTGACAATCGCCTAATATAAATACATGTTCAAAGTTCTAAAAAACAAAGGAATTTTATATTAAACTCATGTAAAGGGGAGAGGATGGTATTTTTTGGTGAAAAATGAGTATATTAAAAAAAATCTTTAAAATACCCTGTGATATGTGTGGAATGCATAGCATAACATTTTGTGGGTATTTGTGCCCTTATCGATTGTTGAGTCGCCAATTTTAAACTTCCTGCATTATGGATTTTTAAATCACTCGTCGCCCACTTTTATTGTTGTTTCTGGTAAATTAAATTTTAAAAATCTTTAAAATACCCTTTGATATGTGTGGAATGCACTGCATAACATTTTGTGGGTATTTGTGCCCTTATCGGATGTTGAGACGTCATTTTTAAACTTCCTGCGCTATGGATTTTTAAATCACACGCCCGCTTTTATCGGTTTCCAGTAACTTCATTTCTTTTTGCTACATAGCCAGACAAAACTGGATATAATTGCTGAACTATTAAAGATACATGCATGATATTTAGAACACATTCTTTAGACTATTAGAAAACTTTTCTCTGCAACAGAATTTTGTTAATTGATTTCATTTAAAAAATACGTCCGTTTGTTTGCAAAAAAGGAAATCAGAAAATTGTTATTAAATTTTAATTGTTTATTTTACAAACGTAGGGACTAATATCAAAATTCTGTTACAGACAGTTTGTAGAACATGCTTTTGCAAATACATTGCAGAAAACTGTTTTAATCTATCTTTAAAAACCTTATATATATATATATATATATATATATATATATATATATATATATATATATGTATGTATATATATATCGGTTTTAGTACTATCATGCATTGGGTATATTTTTTCAAATTTGGGCCCCCAAATAATTTTTTTTTCAAAATATTTTTATTTGGTTGAGTTGCCACAGCTATGAGCTCCCTACATACAAAAAATTAATATTCTACACCAAATAGGAAACAAGTTTTAAAAAAATACCATCCTCTCCCCTTTACTTGAATTTACATATAAACTTGTTCAATGTTGGAAATGTTATGACTAAGAATATGACGTCACGCCGTAGCCTGTCTTTCTCGTTAGCCACGGGATAAACACACAATCCCATGGACGAAAGATAAATTTTTTCCCATGCCAGGAATCTAACTGCGGACCTTTATGATGGGAAGTGCGTACACTATCCGAAAAGATTCAAAAACGCTGGAAAAGATTAAAAAACGCTGGAAAAGATTAAAAAACGGGCTCTTAAGTGCTGTCGGAAAAATTCACCATTAAAATGGGACACACTCACGGACAGGAGAACGCGAATTCGATTATGCGCACTGTTCAAAACATACAGAGGTGAGCGTGCCTGGAGAGAAATAAAAAATAGGTTGCAGCCGCCAAATTACTCTTCAAGGAACGACCACTCATATAAATTGAGGGAAAGAAGGCAGAGGACGGACACTGGAAAGTTTTCTTTTCTCAATCGTACTATCAGGGACTGGAATGCTTTACCTGCATACTTACTAAAGGCTTTACCAACAACCAAAAATGCATTTAAATATAGGCTTAAGGACCTTACTAATAGACGATAATTATACACAATATTTAAAGGGTGTAAATGATATGTTGTTATTGAAGTGTTGTATCAGTGAAGAATTATGTAGTGTCAGTGAAGTGTGTTGCATCAGTGAAGAAGTATGTCGTGTCAGTGAAGTGTGCTGTGTAAGTGAAACGTGTTCCTGTCAGTGAAGCTTTATAGTTTATAGTGGCAGTGCAAAGTATTTGAACAGTTAAATGTTTTTGAAGTGTTAGTGAAATCAGGATAGAATCAGAGAAATGTGTCGTAGTTCCAGTGCAGTGAGTGAGTTGACAGCGAAATGAGTGTAATGTTGAAAGGTACTTGTGCAAATATGAACATATGCTCGTGGGTTTTAGTTCGATCTTAGTTTTAAGATACAAATTAGAATATTTCAAATGTTGTTTTAAGTGATCGTTTCGTTTAATTTAGTATATGCCCTGTTGTTATTATTATTATTATTATTATTATTATTATTATTATTATTATTATTATTATAATTATAATTATTAGTATTAGTATTAATTATTAGTATTATTAATTGTATTTTTAATTAATAAGTTTATTATTGTCATTATTGAGTGTAATTAGTTACCACTGCCACCGGGTATATACCCATTGCAGTGTGAACAAATACATACACAAGTCAAGGCGGAGGATGCAGTTACGAGTATTGTAGTGTAAAACTAGAACACTTTGGAGTAAAAGGATATCGATTGCCTAAGTGATGTTTTTGTCGCTGCTCTGATCTGTCTTATTTTTATAAGAAAGTAGTTGGGAACCCGGATTGTGTGGCGGCATTCACAGAGCCTCATCTCCCAACTGTTCGCAGCCCGGCGGTTGTCCTGCTTTCCTTTCAGCAACGTGTGACGCTGTGACGTCTTCTCAGCAAGGCGCGCGCTGCTGCGTCACCCGTAACATTTGTTACATTGGAAATTCTTGAGAAGTGTCTGTGTGGACGCTAATGACACTAGCGCTCGGTCGCCACATGTTACAACAGGCCACCACGGTTACCAATAACATCGAATGTTATGTACTGATATCTTCTGTGAAGAGGGTGTGCAAAGTGTGGAACTTCGGTTGAGAAGCTCTTATCATCCAGTCTGCTGTCCAAAAATCTGAAAGTTAGAATTTATAAAACAGTTATATTACCGGTTCTTCTATATGGTTGTGAAACTTGGACTCTCACTCTGAGAGAGGAACATAGGTTAAGGGTATTTGAGAATAAGGTGCTTAGGAAAATATTTGGGGCTAAGCGGGATGAAGTTACAGGAGAATGGACTAAGTTACACAACACAGAACTGCACGCATTGTATTCTTCACCTGACATAATTAGGAATATTAAATCCAGACGTTTGAGATGGGCAGGGCATGTAGCACGTATGGGCGAATCCAGAAATGCATATAGAGTGTTAGTTGGGAGACCGGAGGGAAAAAGACCTTTAGGGAGGCCGAGACGTAGATGGGAAGATAATATTAAAATGGATTTGAGGGAGGTGAGATATGATGATAGAGACTGGATTAATCTTGCACAGGATAGGGACCAATGGCGGGCTTATGTGAGGGCGGCAATGAACATTCGGGTTCCTTAAAAGCCATTTGTAATTAAGTAAGTAAGTAAGTAATAAAGGGGGCGGACTGAACGGTTATCAAAAAATTCAGACAATCCGTACCATAAAAAATGTTTATACTAGGGCTGGATAAAAAGTAATGGCAACAGTTCGATATTTCTAACATGACTTTATTCACAGGGGTACAACATTTACGTACCTTCTATATAGTCGCCCTCCTTATTTATCACCTTTTGCCAAATGTTTGGAAGGCGTCGTACACCATCAGCGAGTCCATCTTTGTTGATGTTCCGTATTGACCGCCCTATAGCACGGATAAGTTCATCTCTGGTCTCTGTACCGCAGTGATTCTTTCAATTTGGTGAAAAGATCGTAATCGCATGGACTCATATCGGATGAGTACGGTGAATGTTCCAGAATCTCCCATTGCCAGCGGCGCAAGAGGTCCTGGACAGCAGCAGCGGTGTGACTCCTTGCATTATCATGAAGAATGATGGGGTTCTGTACCACCAAGTGTCGTCGTTTTCTCCTGAGGGCTGAACGAAGGTGGTGCTGCAGGAACCTGCAGTAGTAGTCCGCGTTTGCCTTCTGCCTTGGAGGTACAGCGTGGTGCAGTATTACCCCATCAATGTCATCGCCACAGTGAACATCACCT
This sequence comes from Periplaneta americana, assembly GCA_025594305.2. Classification (NCBI taxonomy): domain Eukaryota; kingdom Metazoa; phylum Arthropoda; class Insecta; order Blattodea; family Blattidae; genus Periplaneta; species Periplaneta americana. The sequence goes on along the minus strand of JAJSOF020000003.1, from coordinate 28,300,198 downwards.
TCACAGCACTTTGTGTAGGGCGCACTTTCTTCGGACGAGAAGAACCTGGATGCTTCCATTCATTTGATTGACGTTTCAAGTTTGGTTGGTTCGTATGAGCGAGTCGTCATCTTTCCTTTGGTACCGGTCTAACAAGGCCTGTGCGACTGCATAGCGGTGCTATTGTTAAACCTCGGACATCTTCATGGGGTATCCAACGCCCTGTAATTTTGCGGTAACCCAGAATGTCGTGCAGAATGTGGAGCACAGTTTTGTGACATACTCCGACTTCCGCTGCTAACTCACGCGCAGCCCATCGGCGATCAGCATCCAACAGGGAAGCAAGGAGTTGAACTGTGTTGTCCTTCACGCGGGGTCGTCCTGTACGGAGGTTGTCCTGAACGACATCCCTACCTTCCCGGAACGCTTTAACCCATCGTGGCACTGTGCGATATGGCAACGCTGCATCGGCACATGCTTCACGCAATCCCTGAAAACATTCTAGTGCACTACGACCTCGTGCCACTTCAATTTTGATCCAGGAACGTTGCTCTAGTTTTGTAAACGTGGTCTTAGGGTGCTCGCACTATCCCTATGAAAGTCAACGTTCTACACACTGCAGTAGATTGACAGAGTACTGTTGCCGCTGGCTGCACTAACTCATCTAACAGTCCTTGTTCATGTCCACACAGTTGGCAGCTCTCGAACGCACCATCGTCACGTGACAGCAGTGTTGCCATAACTTTTTATCCAACCTATGTAATTTAAGTGCATAAAACACAATTTCGTAATTTCCTTTGTGGTCTTGTGTTAACGTGCTATGTAGTGGATCAGGGGTTAATTAAAAGTTCGGTTGTCAACGACGGGTGCTAAAGGGCCAAGGGTTGATGTTTGATGATTGTCTGCGGAAAGATAGGAATACTTGAAGTCTCGTGTTGTAGATTTAGCCTACGTACTTTATATTTTTTATCCTTTTTTTTTCTTTCAAATTCGCTTACAGTTGTAACGCTAATTTTCTACTCTGAAGCAGCATTAACCACAATTTCTTCTTTCCCAAACTTCTCAATTATTTGTATTTTTTTTTTATAATTAACACAACACGTTTTCTTTGACAACTGTGGAAGACAATTGCATAGAAGTACGTCCACTCGAATAGTAGGAATAAGGACTGAATAAGTTGTACACGGGTTTGTGGAAATTCTTGGGGTAATGTCTTTGGAAGCAAGTAGTGATTATTTTACAAGTAATTATGTTTGTTGCCGACAGCGAAGCATTTATACTGCATGCTTTGTAGTTAGAGTAAAGGCTTGTAATAATCTTCTGTAGAAACATAACTTACAGTACTTCATATTTTTTCTGCAGCAAAAAGAAAATAGGAGCTAGAAAAAAGTCGGATAATCCGACAATCGGTTAATAGGGTGACGGATAATTGGGGTTCTACTGTATCGTTGCCTCCAGTAGGATATCACTCTTTATTCTACTGGATGTTCAGTTCAAAGTGTGTCATGGCTCGCTGTATGCCGTCACATGGCTAGTCGATGAGCCTAGGGAATTCAATCTTCCTACACTTCCGCAGAGGTGTATTACTTATCTGCCAGAGAAGTTGCCTGGCAAGTACGGCGTTCATTCAGAACAGTACTTACAGATACGTACGGTAACGCCGGTAGTGGCAGTAATGTGAACTGTTTCGAAACATGAACTGAGGTGAGTTTTTTCTTACTGTCGGGATATGGGGAGAGGGTTAAGACGATTACTTACGTATTTGTTGACATTAACTACGACGGTCAACATGGACACGGAGCACTTGATTTGTATTGTGAAATGTTGCCGTACGCAACTGATGATAACAAATACCCTGCGTACGACTTGGCCGCGCAAAAAACACAGTTCGAAACAGGTTATGGTAGTACACAGACCGTACAGACCGCCATCTGTTGCTACGACGTTCAAGTTATACCGTACACGTTCTCAAGTTCAGATTGAACGCCTTGATTAATAGGCAACTTCTCTGACACAAAAGCTGAAACTCGCTTCAAATCGCTGACTCATCAACAGTGACGTCATGACACACTTTGAAATGAACACCCAGTAGAGGTAGGGTGTGACAGCGTTTTGTTGTCACAGCTCCGGAAAAGTCGCGATTGCAGTGATATTTTACTACTTAATTCACTAATTATTCCCAGAACATGAATTTTACCAGCACTCGAAAAGTATTGGAATAAATTTGAATAAGGAACAAAAAAAAAAGTTTCCTTCCCAGGCAGGATTCGAACCACGAAAGTCTTAGTTACCAGTCTATCGTGCTCTGGAGTGAACAAGACTCGGTCCGGTTTTTTTTTTCCCCACTACTGTACATCTACAGTATTACCAGGCAGTACATCTTACTTCACGATGTGTGTCAGATGAAGAACATTTGTTTGTATGCATCTGAAGTCTGACTAGTGTATATGTAGCTAGTCGGTGATGTATGCAATGGAGGGGGGAAGGAACTGGCCACCCTACCCCATTATCTCTTGGCCTAGTTGACTCATAAGTGGTGGCTTCTTGATATCACTTTTAAGATTAGACCTGTCTTCGGACAGTTGACTAAACAACAACAAACAACAACAACAACAATAACAACAACATCTCGAACTAACCTTAAAATGTAGCGTCAAATTGTATCATTCGCAATGAAAACGTGGCATAAAAAGTAACCGATCACAACATAATAAAGAAAAGAATAACGAAAAAATATTCTTTAAATGTAAATCTTTAAAACATCTAAAAGTGTTAAAATGTATTTATATAATAATAATAATAATAATAATAATAATAATAATAATAATAATGATTTATTTTAGCTGGCAGAGTTAAGGCCGTAAGGCCTTCTCTTCCACTCAACCAGCAAAAAGTGTATATACATATGCATGAACTTACAAAGAATCCAACAATTTGATTTAGATGAGAGTTACATGTATACAAAAGTTATTTACAAATTAAACAACAAAATACTATGAACTATTAATTAAACACTGAAATAAACTGTGTAGCAGAATTAAACTAAAATACATAGAATGTTAATATATTTCAAATAATATTAGATAATAGAAAGAGATTATTACGAGACAATTAAAATACAGCACAATCAGGATGATGTCTAAAGAAAAAAGTAACAATGTAGTCAGTGATAGTTTAAATCAGTATGATTGGAGTGAAATGCTAATAAGGTTATCTTTTAAGCTGTTCTTAAAGGTGTTTATTGTCTTGCAGCCCCTAATACTTTGTGACAAGGAATTCCATTGACGCGAGGTGGATATTGTAAAAGATGATGAATAACAAGATGTTCTATGAAGAGGTATACTTAGCGTGCCACAGATAAGTGATCTGGTATTTACGTCGTGGTTAGAGTATAGATAAGAGAAACGAGACGAAAGGTAATTTGGTGTTGAAGTGTGCAGAATTCGAAAGAGTAAAGACAAAGAGTGTAAAGTTCTACGTTCTTTAAGTCGGAACCACGAGAGACTTGCGAAGGACGGTGATATGTGATCATACCGTCGGATGTTGCACACGTATCTGACGCACATATTCTGAGCTCGCTGTAACTTGACTGACAATTCAGAACTTAGGTGATGGGAAAAATGTAAGGAGCAATTGATGCAGCCTCCATGACAACAAAATGACAAGGTGGGACGAACGAGAAATAAGTACATTACTGACAACTACGGTTAGTTGGGGGGGGGGATGGATAGCCTGACTTCACGGCCATCACAGAGTTTTTTTGTGTTGCAACTAGGGTTGCCAATTTTTTTGAAGAAAATACGGGAGATTAAGGAATCGGCAAAATTTATCGTAGAAAATGGACAAATTATTCGGTTCAGTTACTAAAAAAACAACTTTATTCTACACTTCGGCAGTTAGGCTTAGGGGAGAGTCGGGTAGTATCGGACATCGGGTAATATCGGACAGTGAGTTTCTTTCATCTACCACACGATGATAGTACCTGATTGACATGGTTACGTTTCTGTGATGTCGCATAGAGAAACGTAACCATGTCATTCAGGTACTACCATATGGTGGTAGATGAAAGAAACGCACTGTCCGATATTACCCGATGTCCGATACTACCCTACTCTCCCCTAAATTAAGAGTATTTTGAGAGAGATTTTGTCTCACGTAATATTTGAAGTCGACTGCAGTTTTCAGGTCTGATTTGATTAAATGTGTCGTGTTCCTGTATGGAACATACTGTATGTCCAATTATTGCTCATGAGGTGAAACACCCTCTTTGTATAAGCATTACTATTTGGTATCCTTAAAACAAAACTAGCCAGCTTTCCCAAATTTATAACATTAACACGGTTTGATTTGAGACGGGTGAGCACTAAAACCCATTTCTGGAAAGCATTAGCTACTTTCTGTACAGTACATCAGTTATTCATAGATTTCAAAAAGGCATATGACTCGGTTAAGAGGGAAGTATTATATGATATTCTTATTGAATTTGGTATTCCCAAGAAACTAGTTCGATTAATTAAAATGTGTCTCAGTGAAACATACAGCAGAGTCCGTATAGGTCAGTTTCTATCTGATCCTTTTCCAATTCACTGCGGGCTAAAGCAGGGAGATGCACTATCACCTTTGCTTTTTAACTTCGCTTTAGAATATGCCATTAGGAAAGTTCAGGATAACAGGCAGGGTTTGGAATTGAACGGGCTATATCAGCTTCTTGTCTATGCAGATGACGTGAATATGTTAGGAGAAAATCCACAAACGGTTAGGGAAAACACGGAAATTTTACTTGAAGCAAGTAAAGCGATCGGTTTGGAAGTAAATCCCGAAAAGACAAAGTATATGATTATGTCTCGTGGTGGGAATATTGTACGAAATGGAAATATAAAAATTGGAGATTTATCCTTCGAAGAGGTGGAAAAATTCAAATATCTTGGAGCAACAGTAACAAATATAAATGACACTCGGGAGGAAATTAAACGCAGAATAAATATGGGAAATGCGTGTTATTATTCGGTTGAGAAGCTCTTATCATCCAGTCTGCTGTCCAAAAATCTGAAAGTTAGAATTTATAAAACAGTTATATTACCGGTTCTTCTATATGGCTGTGAAACTTGGACTCTCACTCTGAGAGAGGAACATAGGTTAAGGGTGTTTGAGAATAAGGTGCTTAGGAAAATATTTGGGGCTAAGCGGGATGAAGTTACAGGAGAATGGAGAAAGTTACACAACACAGAACTGCACGCATTGTATTCTTCACCTGACATAATTAGGAACTTGAAATCCAGACGTTTGAGATGGGCAGGGCATGTAGCACGTATGGGCGAATCCAGAAATGCATATAGAGTGTTAGTTGGGAGACCGGAGGGAAAAAGACCTTTAGGGAGGCCGAGACGTAGATGGGAGGATAATATTAAAATGGATTTGAGGGAGGTGGGGTATGATGATAGAGACTGGCTTAATCTTGCACAGGATAGGGACCGATGGCGGGCTTATGTGAGGGCGGCAATGAACCTTCGGGTTCCTTAAAAGCCATAAGTAAGTAAGTAAGTAAGTATTAGCTACTTTCTACAAAAACTTCACATTTAGTGCATTTCTTGAACAACAAAATTCATCATATAATAAGCAATCATCCATGTGAAATAAAATGTTTAGAATACACTTTTTTACATTATGCAAAAATAAGGGAGAAAAATGCTCGAAGAGAGCCGGGAGACTGTTAAAATTAGGGAAAAATACGGGAGACAACACACATTTTACCCGCCTATGATTAATAAACTTTACACTTTTAAAAGTTTCAAGTTCTAAAGCTTTATACTTTAACAATAAGTAAGACTTAATGTGAAGTAAACTTTAAGAAGAATAAATATTCTTTGTTTTTCTGGAGTGAAAGAAAAAAATGTTTCCGTAAATTCCTCCAAATCCATTTTTTTTTCGCCAGCAAAATACTTTCTTCCATGTTTTCTATAATTAGAAAGTAAACGAATAAAAATTACACATACATACAATATTTCTTTTCAACTATACATTACTTCCATGATCTAGCCCTAGGAGTAAGAATTTTAATTAAAATAGAAACCACTTGAACCAATTACGGCCGCCATTCTACTTAAACAACTTTCTTGTTTGCGTCATCAAATATTCATAAAACCGTAGAAGTTTGAGGTAAAAGTTATTGAATTGAATGAGATAAGTTTCATGTTATGTACTCGGGTAAGAGGGCCCTATGAACGTGGGAAATATTATATCCCCACTGTGGGTTAGCGTCCATGTTTTGGGTACGGCTTTCATTAATTATAAATCTAACACTGAGAATAATGGAATTGTGTCCTGGGGATGCACCCAACACAGGAATGGATTCCTTTGCCTAGTCACTTGGACGGAAGTGAATCTTGATATAACTGATAAGACCAACATATTACGTGATAATATCTCCAAGCAATTAACTGAATTATAATGATTATTATCATAATAGTAATATAATGATTATGATAATAATCATTATATTAATATTATAGATTTACACCACTTCTTGGCGTGTTCCAGTCTCTTTTACGTTTAGTCCAGTACTTTCTTCATAGGGAATATGCCATTAGAAATATCCAGGATAACAGAGAGGGTTTAGAAGTGAATGGGTTACATCAGCTCTTTGTGTGTGTGATGTGAATATGTTAGGAGAAAATCCACAAACTATTAGGGAAAACACGGGAATTTTACTTGGAGCAAGAAAAGAGATAGGTTTGGAAGTAAATCCCGAAAAGATAAAGTATATGATTATGTCTCGTGACCAGAATATTGTACGAAATGGAAATATAAAAATTGGAGATTTATCCTTCGAACGGGTGGAAAAATTCAGATATCTTGGAGCAACAGTAACAAATATAAATGAACTCGAGAGGAAATTAAACGCAGGATAAATATGGGAAATGCTTGTTATTTCTCGGTTGAGAAGCTTTTATCATCTAGTCTGTTCTCAAAAAAGGTGAAGGTTACAACAATTTATAAAACAGTTATATTACCGGTTGTTCTGTACGGTTGTGAAACTGGGACTCTCACTTTGAGAGAGAATTATAGGTTAAGGGTGTTTGAGAATAAGGTGCTTAGGAAAATATTTGAGGCTAAGAAGGATGAAGTTACAGGGGAATAGAGAAAGTTACACAACGCAGAACTGCACTCATTGTATTCTTCACCTGACATAATTAGGAATATTAAATCCAGACGTTTGAGATGGGTAGGGTAAGTAGCACGTATGGGTGAATCCAGAAATGCATATAGAGTGTTAGTTAGGAGGCCCCGGAGGGAAAAAGTCCTTTAGGGAGGCCGAGACGTAGATGGGAGGATAACATAGAAATGGATTTGAGGGAGGCGGGATATGATGATAGAGACTGGATTAATCTTACTCAGGATAGGGACCAATGGCGGGCTTATGTGAGGGCGGCAATGAACCTCCGGGTTCCTTAAAAGCCATAAGTAAATAATAATAATAATAATAATAATAATAATAATAATAATAATAATAATAATGCATGCATCATGCATGCATGCATACATACATACATACATACAAATGGCTTTTAAGGAACCCACAGGTTCATTGTCGTCTTCACATAAGCTCGCCATCGGTCCCGATCCTGTGCAAGATTAATCCACTCTCTATGATCATATCCCACCTCGCTCAAATAATATCCTCCCATCTACGTCTCGGCCCCTCCAAAGATCTTTTTCCCTCTGGTCTCCCAACTAACACTCTATATGCATTTCTGGATTCGCCCATACGTGCTACATGATAAGTTTGGATTTAATGTTCCTAATTATGTCAGGTGAAGAATACAATGCGTGCAGTTCTGCGTTGTGTAACTTTCTCCATTTCCCTGTAACTTCATCCCTTTTAGCCCCAAATATTTTCCTAAGAACCTTATTCTCAAACACTTTTAATCTCTATTCCTCTCTCAAAGTGAGAGTTCAGGCTTCACAACCATAAAGAACAACCGGTAATACAACTGTTTTATAAAATTCTAACTTTCAGATTTTTTGACAGCAGACTAGATGATAAAAGCTTCTCAACCGAATAATAACATTCATTTTTCATATTTATTCTGTGTTTAATTTCCTCCCAAGTATCATTTAATAATAATAATAATAATAATAATAATAATAATAATAATAATAATAATAATAACAATACACAACATTTAAAATAGCAATAATGTAAATTGTAAACAATTTTAATAATGACACCTCTTGACAAATTCTGCGTACGCCACTATATATGTATATATAAACCGGTACGCCGTTTCAGTGCTGGAATCTGCTCATCACTGACCTAAACGGATTCTTTGCTACATGTCACGATTCACGAGAGAAAAGTCTATTGGAAGACCTCACAAACTATTATTAAAATCTATAATAGGCCACTAGCAATGTTAATTACTTGAAAGCAGATGATGATGTTGATTACGATGTTGAGTGATGACGATGACGTTGAGATGATGATGATGATGATGATAATGATGATGATTATGATGATGATGATGATGATAAATATAAAACATCGTAAAATAAAATATAAAGAATAAAAAGGGCAGAATGAGTTCGTTGTTGTTTCTGACATGAGTATGTGGGCTTTTAGAGAACTTCAATTATTCGTCTTCATGCTCCCCAGTATAAATCAGGGATTGCTTTATTGTTAAGCAAGATTCTGCAGATTTTGACTTGCTTTCCATCCATCATGGAGTAGTTGTCATTACATAGAGTGCATTTTGGTGAATGAAAAATTCTGTTTTGTACAGTTCTGTCTCCAAACAATCATGTCGTGTTGCAGAGAACTTACGGCATGTTTCCTCGACAGTTTTGGCATTAGTAATGGATTTTTATAAATTGCGAATAAAGATTTTCTAGTTGGTAGTTCAATTCACTTGTAAGTACTGTTAATTTCAATAAGTGAAGAATATTATAGGCGCATGTATGTTGAAGAACGTGATCCCAGAACGCGTTCAGACCATTTTTATGAAAGGACTGGACTAGTTTTTTTCATCCATTCGTGTGCAGACTGAGCGAGTTTTCAAGTGACTTGCGCAATAACACAAACTTTTAGACAAGGATTGGCGTTGTTTCGGAAGAAAACAAGCTTAAAATGTAATTATAATAGTATCGGACATAATCTCATATATATAGTTGGCCTCGGTAGCGTACTTGGTATAGCGCTGGCCTTATATGCTCGAGATTGCGGGTTCGATCTCGACCCAGGTCGATGGCATTTAAGTATGTTTAAATGTGACAGGCTCATGTCAGTAGATTTACTGGCATGTAAAAGAACTCCTGCGGGACAAAATTTCGGCACACCGGCGACGCTGATATAACCTCTGCAGTTGCGAGCGTCGTTAAATAAATCATAATTTAAATTTATATCGTCGTTGGTCCTGCAGTAACTCCTATGTGACATATTTATCGATTTTCAGATTTTTGTCCTATTAAATAACTTAAATAGTGATACAGCAAAAAATAAAATTTCTTATATGTAATTATATTTCTTTCTTTCGAAAATGAAATAATTCACAATCTCCTATGTACGGCTGCCATAGAATGAATACATGTGTTTTTTCTTCCTACTGAAAAGTTTTATATTTTGCACATAGGAGTTATTGCAGGAACAACGACGATATATATATATATATATATATATATATATATATATATATATATATATATATGGTGGCAGTGGTAACTAATTACACTCAATAATGACAATTAATAATAAGCACAATTAATAAAAATGCAATTAATAATAAATTACTACTACTACTACTACTACTACTACTACTACTAATAATAATAATAATAATAATAATAATAATAATAATAATAATAAAAGGTAAAAGGTAAAGGTATCCCCGTAACATGCCATGAAGGCACTTGGGGGCATGGAGGTAGAGCCCCATGCTTTCCATGACCTCGGCACTAGAATGAGGTGGTGTGGTCGGCACCACGCTCTGACCGCCTTTTACCCCCGGGAAAGACCCGGAACTCAATTTTATAGGAGGCTGAGTGAACCTCGGGGCCGTTCTGAAAGTTTGGCAACGAGAAAAAATCCTGTCACCACCTGGGATCGAACCCCGGACCTTCCAGTCCGTAGCCAGCTGCTCTATCAACTGAGCTACCCGGCCGCCCAATAATAATAATAATAATAATAATAATAATAATAATAATAATAATAATAATAATAATAATAATAATAACAGGGAGCATCCTAAATTAAATTAAGCACGATCACTTAAAATAACATTTAAAGTAAATCTAATTTGTATCTTAACCCTAAGTTCGAACTAATACCCACGAGTATGATGTGTCCATACCTGCACAAGTACCTTTCAGCAATACACTCATTTTGCTGACAACTCACTCACTGCACTGGAACTACGACACATTTCACTGATTCTATCCTACTTTCATTAACACTTCAAAAACATTTCACTGTTCAAATACTTTGTACTGTCACTATACACTATGAAACTTCACTGACAGAAACGCATTTTACTGATACAGTACACTTGACTGACGACACACTTCACACTTCACTGATACAACACTTCAAATAACAAAATATCAATTACACCCTCTAAATAGTGTGTATAATATATTACCTCTAATAAAGTCCTTAAGCCTATTTTTAAATACATTTTTAGTTATTGGTAAAGCCTTTAGTAAGTCTGCAGGTAAAGCATTCCAGTCCCTGATAGTACGATTCAGAAAAGAAAACTTCCCAGTGTCCGTCCTCTGATCTTCTTTCCCTCAATTTATATGAGTGGTCGTTCCTTGAAGGGTAATTTGGTGGCTGCAACCTATTTTTTATTTCTCTCCAGGAAAGGTATCCCCGTAACATGCCATGAAGGCACTTGGGGGGCATGGAGGTAGAGCCCCATGCTTTCCATGACCTCGGCACTAGAATGAGGTGGTGTGGTCGGCACCACGCTCTGACCGCCTTTTACCCCCGGGGAAAGACCCGGTACTCAATTTTATAGGAGGCTGAGTGAACCTCGGGGCCGTTCTGAAAGTTTGGCAACGAGAGAAAATCCTGTCACCAATATATATATATATATATATATATATATATATATATATATATATATATATATATACATACATATATATAATGGCCAAATGGACTGAGAGAGTTTTCGGAACACACTCTTCAATTGTTTTGCTTATTTCTAACTACAATGTGCTAGAATTCATCGTTAAACTACTTTTTATTATTAGTTACTTTCTTGAACTCCATAGTTAAATGAGAGTTTAAAAGATGTCGTATCTGTGACTCAAGCGCTAATGCGCTGGTCTTCCATCCAGGAGGTCCGGTTTCTATCTCCGACCAGGCGATGGAATTTATGATGGACAAACCAAACGTTACAAAGGGCTTTTCTCGGGGTGTTCCCGTTCCCACACTTCCTCCACTCTACTCAGATTAATTTCCGAAAATAATTTCATGTAATATAACAATTTTTGTATGCATCTGAAGTCTGATTAGTGTAATATGTAGCTATGGCGGGTCAGATAAAAAGTCATGGCGGGCCGAATGAGACTCGCGGGCCGTAATTTGGTCGGCCCTGCAATACATCAAATGAACAAGTCCTGCGCAGTGTTCTACTGCGCTTCATCTGTTCCCCGCCAGTTTTCAGCTGCTCGCTTTGAAAGTTGCAGTTGCCTAATTCATTGTTGATTACTTTTTCCAATGGTATTATCTTCATATAAGTAGTAGTTATTTACTAGTGTATTGGTGTGTATGTGTGAAATGAAGTGTCGTCCAGTTTAATACAGTAACAAGCCAACGGAAAAACCATGTCTCAATGATTTTTAACTACAGGGAAGCGGAAGAAACAAAGGTGAGTTTTAGGTCATAGTGAAAGGGCGTCTGAAAATAAATAGGCTATAATTAATTATTTGGTTAGCTATATATAGTGAAAAGTAGGAAAATAACTTCATTTTCGAATATAATATTTCTAACAAAGTGATTTACACTTTCCTTGTGCATGTAACCTACTGTTACTTTAACATAAAGCGGCCTACTGTTAAGTTACTTCAAAACTGGATCAATTCTCAATTTTTGCATCAAATCTAGATACATTTAAAATAACACCCGAAAAAGCTATAATGATCGACGGTAATATGTAGGCCTACGGGTACTTAAAGCGTTTTACCACAAGTTTGATCCGCAGTATAACACTAATTTTTACTCCATTTAGGTGCAGGGAAAATTCTCGCTTTTACCAAAATAGTCGTCTTTTATTCACTGATTTATAGTAATACCGTGGCTCGCTATATCTTAGCCTAATATCCTAATTAGGCCTATTTAGGATTTTTTAAACTAATGGCGGATACTTGACTTTCGTAATTCACCCATAATTTTGAAATCAGTTGCATAGACCAATTTACCGAGAGAGTCGTTTGGGTGTGCCATAGGAGCTGGTCTATGTTACACCCGCGATGAGATGATGATGATGGAGATTTGTTGGGATGCCATAAGGAACCGAAGCTCCTTGAGAAAACCCCTTTGTTACCTGGACCACGGGCTTGCCCAACACAAGTTATAGCCTAAATCGGGGCTAGGCTACGCAAGGGATCGAACCCGGGTCCACAAGATTATAAGTTCAATGGGCTAGCCACTAGACCACTATGGCTGCATTTAGGAAAAAATAAATAATTTAATTATTTATATTGTAGACGTAGGGCTATTTGTATCTATCCCATACTTAAATGTTTCCCAGAGTTTCACATTTCCAATTAATCTTACAACAAGCTTATGGTGTTTTTTTGGGTTTCTTAAAAACTGTGTGTTTGTGTTGCCTTTGAAACTAAGAGACTCATGTATAGGCTGTGCAATGGGCCAGTGTAGCCTAATCCTAAGTGTAAGGATTCTTTCTGGGTCTGGCCCTCGAAAAGTCAAGCCAAGAAATTTTAAAAGAGTTCATTTATATTTTATTCCAGATTTACTAGCATTGAAGACCTTACTGAACAATTTTATTCTGTAAAATCTAACATTTTTTACAAGTTTAAAGTTAAAGCCTTTTCTTTTGAGCAGATTTATAAGCCTGTCACTATTACACAGCAGTTGAAATAGAAATTCAATAGACCGGTTTTTCTTTTGGGAGAGAAATTAGGTTTTATGTAAAAAAAGTATTTGTATATGGCCTATATCTTGATTACACACTTTTATGATTTCTTATAGTGTGCATAGCATTGGCCTAGTATGTTCCGTTATTGACCAATCATTAAATCACATGTGATTTATCATTGTGGATTCATATTTCAACAATGCATTGTAGTTACCTAATTTGAAAGAGTTGGTCCTTAGCACAAATTTTAAGAAGCCACGTAACGTTTATTGCACTTTATAAGTTGTTCACTTACAGATTCATACTTACTTAGCCTACTTACAAATTAATTTGAAAATCATTTTGGATCCGATAAGCTGTACAAATTATCAAGGTTTTTACTGTTAAGACCATCAGACTTATCAAATTACAAGTGTGATAAACACAAATGTGCTGTTTTTTTATATAATATATGAACGTTTTCAGTTCCATTGAACCATCATCAGATCATTAATAAACCTACAAATAATTTAAATTAATAAACAAACAGTGAAGACATAAGTCTTAAAATATGTGTAGTAGATCTGACTATATAATACAATAGTACATATGAAATCACAAGTAGAATGGATTGAAGTGTTAAACATTACTTAGCAATAAAATCTATGTATAAAAAATAAAATTGTTAAAATATGATTAATCATTCTAATCTATATAAAATAGAACTGTGTAGAGAAGGTGACATGTAGCAGCGTCTAAGGACGTGTGGTCTTAAAACAAATCCATGTATTGTAAAATTGTATAACAAGTGCAGCATGAAGACTGCATTTACAAAATGTCAGTTCGGTGAACTGGTACAAATTGGTGGTGTAACAAACGGAAGTGGATATACAGCTTCATGGGTAAAGAAAGAAGACGTAATGTTCGTAACATGTGAGGTCTTGTAATCTGAAAAATACGTGGAAAAGATTACTAGGTTGGGGAAGATTAATAGTTTTCAAAATTATTATGTTAATTATTTTCCGAAATAGACAACATTGTGGTAGTAGAGATGGTAATGGAGGTGGTGTTGCTATTGTTGTTGTTGTTGATGATGATGATGATGATGATGATGATGATGATGATGATGATGATGATGATGATGATGATGATGAAGAAGGCCTGTCCAATATGCGAATGTGATATGAAATTGATAAATTAAATTCAGAATGTAGTGTTGATCATGGATTGTAACAATATCTTTTGACGTAGGAAGAACCATCTTTGAATTTAATATTATTTTTTAAGAAATTCCGTGCCATTGAGTTTGGTAGTAGTGAAATAAACCTCCAACAATGCAACGAACTTTTTCCCACAGTAGGAATTATCGGATATTTTTTATAGTGGAATGAGTTGAAATCAACAGGGAGTAGGAGTGCCACAGCATATCTGTTTCCACTCTAATGATTTTGTTATTCAAGCCAAAATTTCAATATTTCTAACTTTGCAGGCTGGTGAACTTTCATGATATGCTTCTTTTTTTCCCCGCCTGTTTTTACTATAGCTAATGCTATAGAAATGTAGGTTTCAAATAGCTTTTGAGTTATTTGAAATCTATTGTTATGATCAATTGAGCTTTTATAACAGGTAGAATGTAATTTTTATAATTTTAGTTTCATTCTATTGACTGATTTATAGAGACATCATACAGAAACCAAGAAGTTACATCTAGATGATCAGTTGTTGAATTGTACTGTAGTGTGAATATCAAAATTACATAATATAATAGATACGGATTTTTCTACATTCGCTATGTGATGTTTATGAAGTGTGCTTTACAAAATTATTTTTAAATGGAAGTGCAAACAAAAGAAAGGGTACGGTAGTCACAGTTGATATCACAGACGATTGATATGCGAAGCTAATACGTGGGTATTATGAATAATGATGAAAGAAAATTACAAAACCTAGCCTATGAAGGAATCATTGACATTAAGCATGTAATAGTCTTATATTAAATATAAAAATATAATGAACTCTCTTTACTGCTAAACACATTTCTTCCACTTTACAACGAAGAATTATAAATGATAATGTCTGATCTAATACACTATATTGAACTATTTATATTTCTTTATATGATTTTTTGTTTAATTATTCACTATAATAATCAAGTATTAAAATACAGATTGTTTTCTAACTTGATACAATCATGTTTATAAAAGTGAATTTTGAAATTTTAGTTTCTGCTTTGTTATCATATCAACAGGACTTATCAAAGAAGTGACTTATTAATTAGTCTAAAAAGATTTGGGTGTCTTAAACTTTTCATGCCTAATATACAACACTCTAATATAAAACACTCTACAGAATATTGAAATAGTTTATAATATTATCTGTAAAAACAATATCAAATTTGCATTTTTTTACAACTGTAAAGCATTTAATAATAATATATACAATTAGTTAATTATTTTCATGATTATTTTACTGGAATGTTTTATGGCTATATCCCTTTTCATCATGGTTTATGATTCACTTCTGTATATATATGTTGGTATCTCAATCACCAGTAGTGTAACAACATTATTTGTTTGGGAGGGAGTTTAGAATTTTTTCGTGTGCAGTTTTCATGGCAAGTCTTGCTACAATTGTGATGTTGTGTTATACTGTCAACTCGACCTAAAGCTATAAATTTAGTGAATTAAATGAAGGTAGCAAGTAATGATACAATATTATCATCATTAACAAGTTTTATTTATTTTTTTTTTATTTTGTTATGTTTAAGAATATTTATTAGCATACAAGTAGGAAAATTTGTGCCAGCATCCGCGGTTATACAATGAATATAAGTGAATCTTTTTAGTTAAAGTAGTTAAGAGTTTTGTTGGAGGTTATTTTATTATTTTTGGGTGAAATCTTAATATTTATTATGACTTTTGGTATTTGAGGCTATGAAATCTTTTGTTTTAAACTAGGATTAGATATGTTAGAAATTTATTTTTTCAGTCGTTGACTTTACTACTTCATATATTTTGTTAGGTGTTAACCTTTACATAATAAATTGTGTGATGTATGAACGTTTTCGTTGAGCATGTCAACATCATCAGATACACTCTGTCATTTTACAATATCAATACTCTCAGTATTATCATGTAAACATGTATTGTATGTGTAGATTGTGTAGATAATACTGAGAGTATTGATATTGTAAAATGACAGAGTGTATCTGATGATGTTGACATGCTCAACGAAAACGTTCATACATCACACAATTTATTATGTAAAGGTTAACACCTAACAAAATATATAAAGTAGTAAAGTCAACGACTGAAAAAAATAAATGTCTAACATATTCATAGACTTTTCTGAAAATTACGCAAAATGAATTGCAAAATATAGGATTAGATACCCTATTATTTTGGATATAAATTATTTTTAACTTAAGTAGTACTAGTTAAGGTCTTGAAACTTAAAGAATTTGGCGGTATTTTAGTCTTTTTAGGCCTATATCAACTTAAAATGCTATAGGGTATGACTAGACACATAAGAATCACCATTAGAAGTTTCACCGATATATATTTTTTTAAATTTTACCACACAGAACATTCATAAAAACTAGGCTACCTACGGTAAAATAAATCAGTTCTGTTAACAATGTATCGTGTAAGAATAAAAACTCATTGTTAGTGTAATGATTGCTTTCAACTGCTCTAATTTTTGTTGCAACCATGATAGATCATGATTCTTTTTTTAAATTGCTGAATTTAGCCTAAGTTTTTTTTCTCTTGTACGAAGGAGGGACCCGAAGGCTTGCACTGCAGCCTGAGGCTTATTGTGGTTACTACTCCTATTTTGTGAATGATTGAGTAGCTGAATGGCCGCACTCTTGTACAAGTACAGCATGCTACATCGTGAACTTAATCCGGGCTATGGTATGGATGATGATGATATGTGAATTAATGATGACAAAATGAGTCCGAGGTCCAACACCGAAAGTTATCCAGCAATTCTGCTTCATTTGGTTGAGGGAAAACCCCGGAAAAAATCCCAGGTAACTTGTCCCAACCACTCGGGCCCACCCATTTCAAGATCAGATGTGCTATCCGTTACTCCATAGCGGTGGACTGGATTTAAGTTTCTACAGGGCCTGTAGGCTACTAAAATATCTCATGTAACTAGTGTTTTAATGATGAAGTTCCATATTGTTTTTTGCCTTTATGGAAAGTAGGCTAAACCTTATAAGCCTAATACAGTATTGTTTGTGACTTATTCTCAGAAATGTAGTTCACAATTTAGCCTATATAAATTTATTTATATTGGTTTAGTCCATAACGAACATTTTTGATGTCCTATTTATAGACTAAATAGTCTTGTTATGTTGTCCAAGTTGTTTAATGAAGAAATAATAATTATTTTCTAAGTCTACACAGAAATTTTCTGATTGTACTTTTAAAATTACACTGACAGTCAGGGTGCAGATTAACGGGCGGGATGAGAGGATCCGCTCCCCCCCCCCCCCCGTTGGAAAGTTATTCCCCTCTCATAAATTCATATTGACATCCCTGCCAGGGATAACTTCTTTCCCCCCTCCCTCAAAAAATATGATTGTTTTAATATGAGTATACTTTATAAAGTACAGTATAAAGTAAGCAAAGAAAATAATATTGATGTATTATCATCACTGGCAAGCTGATAACAATCAGTAACTTAGGAATTACACATCTTAGCTTAAGCCTGCTCATGGATATTATTATTATGGTCAAGATGCAAGACAAGCAACTCAGTGCGACCAAGCGTTGAGCCGTATCGAATGAGGATAATAATAATTTTATGTATGGTATTCTCTATCTAGGATTCTATCGCCCCCTCATCAGAAATCTTATAACATACAAATCTTGATATATTACATATTTGATCATTGTATAACGGTCATCACAATAAATTATTCTTAAGATATTGTTTTACACAATTTGTAGGAGCTTGAATATCGTTGTTGTGCACCAAACTGGAGCAATATATCTTAGGATGGATGTAGCATTTTATAAGTTACTGTTGACTTGTCTTTTCCTCCTTAAAGCTGAAAATTTTAAAATGGAAATGATCTGAGATATTCTTGCAGACCCATTTGCCTTAATTGTTTGAATATATTTATGCCAAAGTGCACCTTTCGTGTACACCCAAAAGTCATTACAGTACAGATTATTGTAATATAAAAGCAAGAATTTTATATTTATATTCCAGATAGTTTCACATATTTTTATTAATCTGTCTGACCGTGAAACGATCGGGCCTGGGTTCAAATTCTGATTTGGACTAGTTACCTGGTTGGGATTTTTCAGGAGTTTTTCTCCACCAATTGAAGCAGAATTGCTGGGTAACTTTAGGTGTTGGACCTCGGACTCATTTCGCCATCATTAATTCACATAACATCATCATCAGCATCATCATCATCATTATCATCATCATCATCATCATCATCATCATCATCATCATCATCATCATCCATACCATAGCCTGGGTTCAGTTCATGGTGCTGCGTGCTGTACTTGCACAAGAGTATGGAAGTTTGGCTACCCAATCATTCACAGAATAGGAGTGGTAAGCACAATAAGTCTCAGGCTGCAGTGCAGGCCTTCGGGTCTCTCCTCCATACAAGTGGAAAAAAATAAAACCTGCAGATTCTCGTCCAAAGTTTTATATTACTGGACATAATAAGTTACATTTTAATTTAGTTATGTGAGATATCAGGGCTCCATTATTTATTATCACAAAATGACAGTATCCCATAGATATTCTGATAGAAGTCAATGATTCTGTGGTACAATATGTAGAGTAGGATACAAGAAAAACAAAGAAAAATAAATATTTACCATTTACAGAAGACTCCATATGCAGGCATAAAAAAATTTTAAAATTAAAATTGTAAAGTGAAAAGTATATATCTGTTCAGGCTAGAAAGAAAATTATTAAGAAATGTCCAACTAAGAAATGACCCGTGTATTTTATTTCCCGTATTTACTTGAAATGAGATTTCTCCCCCTCCCTTTTCTGCAGCGTTGTATTCTTTAATTTTAATCATTCTTATATTCACTTCAAGTCTTAAAGTCTTAAAAACGACTAATTATATGAAGTAATTAAAATGAAAAATGAGAACAAGAAGTGTAATACCCAATTGCAGTGCTAATACATACACAAAATTATTATAATAGCATAAATCTGTTAAAATTGAGATGTTTAAGCCAATATAAAAATTAGAATTAGGACAACTTGTATGTTGGTCTACATTTAGGTCAACATCCATTCATTGTTCACAGACATGCCTAAAAATCATAAAAAATTATTCTATACATCACTACTCTGTTTTAATCGGATTTTTTCATTGTAACTAAGCTGTTTTTTTTTCTTATAAATGTGTGCAGTGTAGGCTACAATAAATATTTAAACTTAAATTACGTGTAGGCATCCATATTCTTACTGATCTAGTATTCACATATATTTATTTTTAATTTATTCCAAAAATTATGAGGGTCATATAATCGAGAAAGTCTTATTTTCGAGTACATATGGTAATTATTTTAAGTAAATATGAAGTAAAAAATTTGCATCTGTTCCTCGAGAAACAATATCACTAAGAAATGGCCTTTTATATTTGATTAACTATTTAAAGGAAAAATTTAAACTTCATGATTATCCTCCAAGTTAAATTGTATTATTTTAAGATATGTAAACTTTTTTGTTTTTAAAAGTAATTTTTATGACTTGCACATTTTTCACAGTTCTTTTCTTTCTATCCCTTATGATGTCATCACAATAACCAACATTATTCAAATTAGATCTACAAGACTTTGTTAGATATCTACACTTGATTGAGAAAGGCTTATTTTCGAGTACATGCGGTAATTATTTTAAGTAAAAATGAAGCAAAACAATTTGCATCTGTTCCTCGAGAAACAATATCACTAAGAAATGGCATTTTATATTTGATTAACTATTTACAGTAAAAATTTGAACTTCATGATTATCTTCCAAGTTAAATTGTATTATTTTAAGATATGTAAACTTTGTTTGTTTTTAAAAGTGATTTTTATGAAACTGCACATTTTTCACAGTTCTTTTCTTTCTATCCCTTATTATGTCATCACGATAACCAACATTATTCAAATTACATCTACAAGATACACTTGATTAGCTTTGCATGAAAACTGACCTGTTCTGTTGTCTATATAGACTAGGTACTAAATAATATGAACTTCAAGAGCACATTAATTTCAGTCGACATTTGACACTCAGTATTTCACAGTTGAATGTCATTAGGTCAAAGACTACTTCATTCGAGGGCTAAAATGAATAGATGTACCAGTAATGATTTAATGCAAATGCAGTGAGACATATCGAATTTGTTATGTGGGAATAAAAAAGAAATAAAAACATAGTTTTCTGCTCATGTACGTATTTATTCTCTCTGAATATGGAATTAATATGGATTTCACATTATGTAAATACGAGTATTGTCAGTCAATTACTACAAATAGTACAAATTACTTTAAATACAGAATAAACTGTATGAATGATTCTGGGTAGTCAAAATATTGACTTTTCATATTTTTTTCTCTTTTAATTTGTACTATTTACTTTGTATTTCTCTATATTGAAATGGTGACAGTGGCAAGCTCCTTAGACTGCATTTAGGGTGTTGGGAAGTTAAAAAAAAGATATTTTGTAAAAAAAAAAATTATTCTTCATATAATCATAGTTTTTTGAGAATAAGATGCTGAGGAAAATATTTGGGGCTAAGAGAGATGAATTTATAGAAGAATGGAGAAAGTTACACAATGCAGAACTGCACGTATTGTTATTCTTCACCTGACATAATTAGGAAATTAAATCCAGACGTTTGAGATGGGCAGGACATGTAACACGTATGGGCTAATCTATAAATGCATATAGAGTGTTAGTTGGGAGGCCAGAGGGAAAAAGACCTTTGGGGAAGCCGAGACGTAGATGGGAGGATAATATTAAAATGATTTGAGGGAAGTGGGGTATGATGGTAGAGACTGGATTAATCTTGCACATGATAGGGACCAATGGCGGGTTTATGTGAGGGCGGCAATGAACCTCCGAGTTCCTTAAAATCCATAAGTAAGTAAGTATAGTATTATAAATAATTGATTAAATGGCGATCTTATTTGTGTTAATTATGTAAGCATGTTATGTATTATCTCTATTAGCCTACGTATAAAATAAAATTTAGCATGCAATGACGTATCTTCATTTAATAACTTGTATTAAAACTCTCCTATGAGATCCAATAACCCTTGGATTTTCTTATTATTCGTATTATGTACGGTATTATTTAAGAATTGAATTGCAACTTTTTCGTAGACACAGAATGGCACTGACAGGAATATATGCAGGAAAGGCCTTTCCTGTGTACATACTGTTATGAACGAAGTAATCTCTTCCATTACTGATGATGAAAGAGTGGAACGGAGAAAAATTCTCTCCGGCACTGGGATTGAACCCGGGTTTTCAACTCTACGTGCTGACGCTCTATCCACTAAGCCACACTGGATTCCCATTCCGATGCCGGACAGAATCCTCTCAGTTTAAGTTCCAACTCTTAGGTTCCCTCTAGTGGCCAACCCTCATGCACTTTGTCACAGATGTGTGACAGTGGTACAAAGTACACACAGATGTGCAGAGGTGCACTCTTACGAGTGACTAACTGGCCGGGATCTGACGGAATAAGCGCTGTCTTAAATCACTAAGTGATTATTTTTCGCACATCATATATTACGATGTACCGAAGTACATATGATATTTCCATGCAGAAATTCTGCGTCATCAAATGATGATGAAAGAGTGGAATGGAGAATAATTCTCTCTGGCACCAGGATTTGAACCTGGGTTAGTGGATAGAGCATCAGCACGTAGAGCTGAAAACCCAGGTTCTAATCCCGGTGCCGGAGAGAATTTTTGTCCGTTCCACTCTTTCATCATCATACGATGACGCAGAATTTCTGCATGGAAATATCATATGTACTTCAGTACATCGTAATATCTTCCATTACTGCTTACCCCCCACCCCTCTCTGCAAAGACGTATATGTGCGTCACACAGTTGATAAAATATATTGCATGCCATGAAGCTGTTGAACGGTGAAAAAATAACTTTTTCTGTTTAATTTGAGCGCAACACCGACATATAGCTATCTCTGCTGTTACTTTCTCCCTTTCAATTTTTGTTTATTGGAGTTTCAATGACCAATTTATCTTCCAATTTATCTATCAGAAGCTTTTTTATTTCCCTCTTTTTGTCATCTGGATAGGCAGAGCAGACTTAACTTACTTTGAATGCTCGTCCCTGCTTCAAATATTGTTCAAACAGTATATGTTGTCATGATTATGACTTGTCTCTGGTGGAAGGAATTAAAAAAACCGAGTAGCTTTAATAGGGAAAAGTGACTTGTTAATATCTGCGCAGCTTAAACTATTTGGTATGTTTCAATTACACATACATTCTGGTAAGCTGTTGATGTTACACAGTTAAGGTTAGTATTCAAAGAGTTAATATTTACTTAAATGTCGGACATTACTCAGAATATATACTGGTAAGTCAAATGTTCCTGGCATATAGGACTGCAGTCAGGTGTTAAGTTTTGTGTAAAAAATAATGATATAATCTTAAAACAAACTATAAATACTAAATTTCTTGCTCTTAAAATTGATAATCACTTCAAGTGGAAGTGATCATTGAATATATTACTCTTGATTCAGGCTGTTATGCTAGTAGGTCAATCAGGGGCGGCTCTACAATAAGAACTGCAGAACTGCAGAACCGCCATTTAAATGGACCTGAAAAAATTAAAAATATAAAATGTGCTTTATGTAATCTAGTTCATTGTTTCATTTATTTTTCCAGTTCATTCTCCTTCGACTCGAGATTTTACTGTCTGTAGGAGCCTTGAACTGCTCGAGAATTTTAGCTGTAGTGTACTTTTCGGATCTGTGATCGGCAGTTCCTGAAGCTCAACGTAGGGTAGTCGGCAGCAGAAAACTGGTTTTCTTCACCGTCCCATAAGACTGCATTAGAGCTGCAACCGAAGCAGCTTTCTCCAAATATACAAAAGAACCGCCAATACCCTCAACTCTTTATGACCTGCGTTAGAAAACATAGGCTTCTGGACTACTGTATATCATTACAGTTCCAGTGTGTTATAGTACTGTGGGTGGTGTGATGTGATTAGTCAGTGTGTCTAAGGAAATATTTTATATTAAAAATGAATGAAATGAAAATCTAATCGACCAACCCTTTTCGAAATTAAAAGAGAAATTGCATTAGGACGTCCTAGACAAAATTTAAATATGGAAATTTCTGGAAAAAGTGGAGGAAATCATGTAGCCTACTAGTCATTTTAATACCGAAATGTGTAATGGAAATGATTTGTTTTTTGCTGCGCTCATGAAAATGCTTTCTCCCCCACCCATGTATTCTGTTTAGAGGAGAAAATATATGAACAAACACCGGAGTGAAGGATTTAGTTAATTTGACTTAAGAAAACTAGAAAAGCATGTGGGGCACATCTCCACTACGTGACTAGTTGTACCAGGCGGGAGAGGTGTAGCGCACGGATGGTTGGAATACAATTTCGGGTGCACAGTCAACTTCGAGAAGGCGCTGTAATTACATGCGTCATCTGATTTAGTTGCAATAAACAGCATGCGTTTGCTAAAGACACTATTTTTCATGCAGAACTGCCAATCTTTGTTACTGCGTGCCGCTACTGAGGTCAATGAAATATCTTACTAACATTGTTGTTTAATCAACTGTCCGAAGACAGTCTGAACCTCACAAGTGATACCAACAAGGCACTAGTTATGAGGCAACTAGTCCAGGAGGTAGGGCGACCAGTTCCTTTCCCCCTCCATTGCATACATCACCGACTAGCTTACTATTATGTTAATCAGACTTCAGATGTATACTAACAATTGTTTTTCCTCTGACACATATCGTCAAGTGAGATGTACTGCCTGATAATAGATGTACATATCAGCCAGAACCTCAATCAGAGATTACTGACATTAATATACATAATACAGTTAATAAATTTTGCTTATTTTCATTGTGTTGTGAAATATCATTTAATTTTTTGGGGCAATTCGAATAGCAAAAGTATTTTTATTTAACAAAAGACGTGTAGGCTTACTGATACTCTTTTAATAGTCGTGTACTGGTATATAAAAAAGATTTTTGTAAACATTTATTTTAAAAGTATCAATACTGGTACTTCCTAGCCTATACATATTGACAAGGTGAATTCTAACAAAAGAAAGAGATTCACAAGATCAGGACTAAATATAAAAAAAAATGATCTAAAGCTATCCGCTTTCCTAACATGTTAAAGCATAAAGGTTTTTAACTCTCTATCTTTAGAAATAAAATTATTAATATAAAATGGTAATAATTTAAGTCTGTTGTCAAAAATGCTCTATAACTGAGTTTTTGTTATTTAGCACAATAAACCTCAGGCTGCTGTGCATTCTTTTGGGCCCCTCCTCCGTAAAAAGGGGGAAGGGGAATCCTATCTGATTTTTTAAAATGTGACACTCCAGTTTTATCAATATGCTTCTCCTAACCTCAACTATGAGCATTTGATTAGGATAATTCTGATCTGATCCCAAGTGGAAATTGTGATGAAAAAGATAACGGTGCGAGATTTTTGGTTATTTGACACTGTGTCATAGATACAGATGTATCCAACATTTCTGAACTACATACCGGCTCTGTTATGGAGAATTGTTCCTGTAATGGATCAACAATCAAGTTCCCCATTCTCATCCTTTCCTGATGCTGGAGTCAGAAACGTTGGATATACAACAAAGAAAGCAGAAGGAATGTTTGTTAGGTATTGCTAGGAGTTTATATTACAGACATGTTGATGACTTGACCTGTTGACTTTACCTGCAGGATTATTTGATCACTCTGCTTCTCTGCTAATGGAAAGGATTTGGTTGTTGTTGCAGGTGGGCAGAGCGGACAGCTTGGGAGTGGACAGCTGGTAAGTGACTTTGTTTGCCATTGGCTTCTTAAGAACGTTAAATTAGGTAACTGTTTAATTTATCATATTTTATTTTATGACGAGTCCATGCAAGGAATTGTGGTGTTTTATTTAACTTAATAATCTTCCGTTACATAACTTCAGATACTACTTATTGCTGTGTTTTTTTCTTTATCCAGTATAGCACTAAGTATAAGCCTACTGCCATCTTGTATCTTAATCCAGTGATATTCAAGACTTTTCACATGAGGATACCAATAGTTAAATTTTTGGCTGTTAGAAGAAAATTTCATGAACCAGAGAGACAGAAACGGAATATTTAGAATATTTTCTCAGTCTTCTGCTTCTTCTTCTTCTTCTTCTTCTTCTTCTTCTTCTTCTTTTGTAGCGATTAGACCATTTTGTTTGTTTCAACGTCAAAATATTTTCATACCAAAATAAATATGAATTTGATTTGAAAATATGGCAATAATTTTTATGTAAATTCTGCTCCAAATAAATAGTGGTATTTTATATTATTTTTTTCCAAAAATAATATATGGGTATACTAATGATAACAAAGAATTCTGTAGACTTAGAAATTAACAATAACATCATTCACTATATCATATAATTAATGTAGACAATTTTTTTATTATAGCATAAATGTAGCAAAATAAAGTACAATTAACTTGAATTTTATTGTTTTTGTTGATACTATTGTCAGATTTCTTTTGTTACTTGAGTATAAATGGATTTGTTTGAAAGTTTATGGAGTTGAATACACTACTCCGTCGATATAGGAGAAAGTCAATGTCTACCTACTTAGATATTACATGCGGAGCAAGTTCCTTGCAACAGGCAAGCATCATGGTTAGGTACAGCATGAATATCCAGGAATATTCTGTACGCAAAAAAAATCGATCATGTGGGAATTGGTATTGAAGAGTTGTTAATTCCTTTAAAAAAATTAATCTGACACAACGTTAATACAAATTAATTTTATTTCCTAGAATATATCTGTCTATAATGTTATCTGTCTATAAAGTACAATCAATAAATACCGGTAATAAATAAATAAATAAATAAATAAATAAATAAATAAATAAATAAATAAATAAATAAATAAATAAATAAATAAATAAATAAATAAATAAATGAATGAATGAATGAATGAATGAATGAATAAAGAAATAAATGAATGAATGAATGAATGAATGAATGAATAAAGAAATAAATGAATAAATAAATAAATAAATAAATAAATAAATAAATAAATAAATAAATAAATAAATAAATGAGTGAGTGAGTGAGTAAACAAACAAAGAAATAAATAAATAAGTAAGTAAATAAATAAATAAATAAATAAATAAATAAGTAAATACATAAATACTTAAATAAGTAAATAAATAAATATAAAAGTAAGTAACTAAGTAAGTAAACAAATAAGTAAATAAATAAACAATTCAGGACGTAGCTGCAATAAGGTCCCATAGCCCCATAGATCCTTTTTCCGGAGAATGCATAAATCGATTCTCCGTAGATTCTTTGTTACACCCACAAAGTTTCATTGAGAAATGTTGAACAGTAATGCTGATAAACCTGTTTATTTTAATATATGTTACAGGCCCTGCACTGTTTTAAAAAATTTCAACTCTTATATATCTCAGAACAGCATTTTGGAGTATGGGCCCTTATTGCAGCTACGTCCACAAACAAACAAATAAATAAACAAATAAAACAAACAAAGACATGAATAAATAAATAAATATACATAATATGTGTAGAAGTATCTTTTTAATTAGTTATCTCGAAAAAATGCTGTTATCCTCTTCCAGATAAAATAATTTCAAGAATTTAACGCATGCCGTAACTAATGAATTACTGGTAAAGAGAGATATTGTTGTTATCATGATACATATTTTCTGTATGTTTATGTAATATACTTGCAGGTACACTAACGTTCATTGTTTAAGGGCATATTTCTCTTGCAATGTATACATAAAGTAGAAAGAATTTGAGCCTTTGAATTATGTAAACAATAAGTTAGGAGATATTAAATAGGATGAAAGAATTTTGGATAGCTGTCATACATTGTTTCAGGAGAACTAGGCCGGTAAAACCTTCGTAGAAAGAATGATGACGCAAGTGGGTCACATGTGGTTGGCGTTACATACCCAAGAGGAAAGGATTCTTCTTCAGTGACTTAAAGTGACATATTTGAGCTATCATTCTTTCGCTGAAGATGGAGCGAACAAGTTGTTTTAGAACGTTAGAAGCGGCATTCTTCTTGATATAGTCCTGCTACTGCCTGATCGAAACGCTGTTTTTTGTATAATTAAAGTTTGTTGATGAGAAATATATAATTTTACTGGCTCTAAGAATATTGCTATACACAGTAGCAAACAATAGTGAGAAAAACAGTCTAATAGGAGATAATGTTTACGTTCAGACAAAAGCGAACTGGTTTTTTGAGACTTTCGCCATCGATCCCATACCATATTCCCAGGTATATTATTTCCGTTGCACTTTTAACGAGATGCGTTTATACTCTTTACATTCGAGAAATCTGATTGTACTTTCTGTTAATAGCCTATGGCGAGCTACGTCATGCGAGCGATATTACTCATATACAAACGGGAGTGATTAATAAATGTGAGGAGTATAAAGACAAAAGTCAAAAGTGTATAATCTGCTGTTTTATGGCTCTTAGATTTCTCACGGAATGGATCATGTTATTTTAACTTTTATAACTATTTTAATGTAATTAGTACAATAAAGTTGACAAATTCTTACTTAGTTGAAATAATGTTTTAGTTTTAGTGCTTCCAAGAGTTTATCCATCCCCACTCACTCACTCACTCACTCACTCACTCACTCACTCACTTACTCACTCACTCACTCACTCACTCACTCACTCACTCACTCACTCACTCACTCACTCACTCACTCACTCACTCACTCACTCACTCACTCACTCACTCACTCACTCACTCACTCACTCACTCACTCACTCACTCACTCACTCACTCACTCACTCACTTCCCTTCATCCTATTTTCCTCCCCCTCTGTCTTCTTTCCCTTCTTACACCCTCAACATTAGGAAATAAAAACTTGTTTTGGGTACATTTAAATCCGAAAATGTACTTTTTATTATTACAGTAATATTAGTATAAATAAAATAGAGATCCAAACCTGTGAAGTAACGCTTAGAGCGTCTAGCCGCGAAACCAGGTGGCCCGGGTTCGATTCCCGATCGGGGCAAGTTACCTGGTTGAGGTTTTTCCGAGGTTTTCCCTCAACCCAATACAGTAAAACCCCTATTATCCGCGGTAATGAAGGGGGTTGACTGAACGGTTAATCGAAAAATCGGATGATCCGTACCATAAAATATTTTCGTAAATTAAGTGAATAACACTGGTTATTTTCTCCGTGGTCTTGTGTTTAATACGCTAGGTAGTGAATCAGAAGTTCATTAATTTAAGTTCGGTTGTCAAAGACGTGTTTTTAAGAGGTAAAAGAAACTCCTTTTAATTGCTGTCAGCAGAAAGATAGGAATAGTAAAGGTCTCATGTTGTAGATTTACATACTGTATACCCTTTATCCTTGATTTTTATTAAATCCCTCATAGCTGTAACATCAGTCTCGTATCGTGATGCGAGATGACTCACAATTTCTCTTTCCCCAACCACTTAATTATTTGGATTTTATGCGACACGTTTTTTTTAAACTCATGGAAAACATTTTATATAGAAGTAATAGAGTACGGCAACTCGAACAGTAGACCAAAACTGTGTAGGCCTAAGTGTAAATGTTTGTAATAACACTCTAGAAAAAAATACGCATACTAATATAGCGTACAACAGTATCAACTTCATACGTTTCTGTAGCGAAAAAAAAAAACGAGCGAGAGAAAGATAATCGGATAATCCGCCAATCGGTTAATAGGGTGGCGGATAAACGGGGTTCTACTGTATGAGCAAATGCTGGGTAACTTTCGGTGTTAGATCCCGGACTCATTTCACCGGCGTTATCACCTTCTCATTCAGACGCTAAATAACTTAAGCTGTTGATAAAGCGTCGTAAAATAACTTACTAAAATAAATAAAAAAAATAAAATAGAAAACTACAGTCGAAAAACATGTGATTCTTCTTTCTTTTCCTAAAAAAGGGAATTGCATATTGTTTGCGGAATCAAATTAGGTTAACAAGAAAGATTGAGAAGAGCCAATTAAACTTATGGCAGATGATACAGGATTCAGCTCCTGGTATTGAGTTTCTGGGTTACCATTCTAATGAAATACTGGGATTGAAGGTGCCATGCTGACAAAATTGGTAGATTTAAAGGCTTAGTAAAAAATTAAACGTTTTTTCTGTTTCGTGATATGTGACATACATAAATGCATGTTAAACAGCGATACTGAATCCGATTCTGTGACGGAGTCATGCATCACGATAAACGAGTAACATATCTCGAGCGAGATGGCAAAGCAGTGACCACTTTAATTTGCAAATGTAGTTCCTTGTATCATTTCTGACTTTACAAAAATTTACTGACGTTAGTTTCGTTCAAGCTGCGTTAGTTTCTGTGTAAAATTTTTAAGCGTGACATCATATGTGCTATCTGGTGGAATGGAAGAGAAGGCCTTATGGCCTTAATCCTGTCAGATTAAATAATAAATAAATAAATAAATAAATAAATAAATAAATAAATAAATAAATAAATAAATAAATAAATAAATAAATAAATAAATAAATAAATAAATAAATAAATAGGTAAGTAAGTAAGTAAATAAGTAAATAGATAAATAAATAAATAAATAAATACATAAATCATATATTTCAGTTTTATTATTTCTTGGCTTAAGAGATTCTGGTAATACAATATTTTCTTCTAAAATTACTTAGTTTTGTTTTTATTACATATTATTATTATTATTATTATTATTATTATTATTATTATTATTATTATTATTGTAGTAATGATAATCCATATTCCACACAAGTTAACTATATAACAGAAATGTTATAAAGAGTTTCGTGTAATAATAACAATAATGATGATGATGCTGCTGATGATGATGATGATGATGATGATGATGATGATGATGATGATGATGATGATAAGGCCACAGTCTAGTATATACAGTCGCGAAGCTCAATACGTAGTAAATATGCAAACATTAGATAGTTGCTCACCACTAGGATCGCTAATATCGCCTCAGTACAGGCAATGCAAAATAGTACCGTCACAGTCTATTGTTCCTAGCACCCTCAAAACTCAAGCTTCGTGACTGTATATAGTAGACTGTGATAAGGCAATGTGGGTAGAACTTACCCTTTAAGGGGAGTCTGTACTGCCATCCCATCAATGTAAAGCAGAGTAATAAAAGATAAAGACCGTAATTTTAGCCGGTTACATACAACAGTACTTGAAGAATAACCCCTAACAATTTCAAATGTGTATCTTATGTAAGTCCTGAGAAAAGTGCACCTAAATTAGATGAAATTTACATTGCTGGGATAGGCAGTACAGACTCCCCTTAAATCAGAATATTGGGAGTGTCATGTGGTATAATGGCGTTATTGGTTTTGAAAAGCCACATAAAACCTTTCGGGAATAAGGCATTTAATATTTCTTTGATACAAACAAAAATTTCTCCTCCCATTGCAAATGGAAGTTTCTTTTCTTTCACAATCAACACGGAATAATACGACTTGACTGATACGACCGTTTCTCTGTCATGCAGGGTGTAATGGAAGGGATTGAGAGAGGAAATATTTCGTCTTACAGTGCTCGATGCTCGCGACTCACGTTTGCATCACAACTGGACACGCCTGTACTATAGGAATACAGTTTCAACGTTCCATTCGCAAACCATTTTGCGTGTCCAGATCTGGATTGTTTGCTTAGAGCTGATGTAATTACTGAATGGTTTTGAAGAAGATGCTACACAGTGAAACCTCTATGGCCCAGAGGGTCAATTGTCTGTTTAGAGGAACTGAATTATGCATGTTACTCAGAATTACTATTGCAATGGCCTCACTTCTGTGAGTGACAGCAACTCTGGCTTCTATTGGGGAGTTTACTGGCCTCGGAGCACAAAACGGACCTGCCTGGTATTACCACGAGTATCATGACACATATGGTATTTTCATAAATCGTAATTTGTGGTTATATGAGGCAGTATGATTTGGACAAAGATCTGTCGTCATATTGGTAGACTTTCAATGGTGGCAGGTCATGAAATGCCCCGATATCGCACTTAAATTATTTTATGATCAACACTGTCAATTTTTATTTCCTTTAAGAGTCGTATTCATAGACGAGACTTTGGACCAAAGTTGACTTTGGACCAGAGGTCTGCATCGAACTTTTTCGCTCGAGCGCCAAGTAGTTCATAGCAAATCCGATAGGTAGAGCACATGCATGATGGGTAAAATTGTCACGAGCGATAAATCCTCGAACGGTATAAGCTGAGCGTTAGACATTCGTTCTTGTTACATTGATGACCTGTGTAGTAACTTCATAGATGTTCATCATTTCAAAACTTTGCAGTGTTTAACTAACCTCTCCATAGTACAACTACAAAACTTGCTTTAAAATGTAATATAAATGTTGTTTTTTTTTCCACACAGGAGTGATTTTGTTTTTGCCACATCTGATAGATGTTATTGGATTTAAATGTAATTATTATAAACGGAGAACACAATCACGACAATGCAAGAACTGTATCAAGTTTTCTAGTAATAATAATAATAATAATAATAATAATAATAATAATAATAATAATAATAATAATAATAATAATAATAATAATCTCTAATAATTCGTGTATCAATCTTTGCGTCTATAACAGTTGTGCAGCATGATTATTCGTTTTATTATATTTTCTGTGACGTTATCTCTGTACTAATATTGTTATTAATCTACTGCCATATCAATAATATTTTGTAGAACGTTTCTACATTGTCGCAATATATAGGCGGAACACTATGTATGGACCTATCATATTATATATGTGGTAAATCAAATATTGAATAATTATTAATTAGCAGTAATAACTGTATATCGAAGTTTTTCATACTATTTTATTCATAACTTCATGTTCCTGTTTTGGTACGTTCCATTGACTGTTCCATTAAACGTTTGTCATAAACGCAGAAAATGAAGCCTTATTTTTACCGCGTGAGCAAAACATATGTGTATCTTAATCTGCCGCCTTCCATACAAGATAAGACATGCCGGTGAGATGACCTTGTACTGTGCTTCTATTTATTACGAGCGTATGACGACCGATCGTATCTCACTCGAGGGTGCGACACTCGACCGAAAACAAGCGAGCAATTTAACTCCAATGCAGCACTCTGCTTTGGACCAAAGTTGACTTTGGAAAGTACAAAGTCGCCATTTTCCTATTCACAGTCGACACTTTGACGAAAGTAAACTTCAATCGTGACTTTATTTCGAAGTCGCCGGAAATCTAGACTTAGAATCCACAGCTGTGGATTAGCGGTTGGCATGTTTTACCGTGAAACGAGCGGGTCCGGGTTCAAATCCCGGTTGGGACAAGAGATTTTTTCAAGGTTTTCTCTCAACCCATTATGAGCTAATCCTAGGCAACTTTTGGCGCAGAACTTTGGACTCATTTCGCTTGCATTATCAACTTAATTTTACTCTTACGCTAGATAACTATCGCAGTTGGTAAAGCGTCGTAAAATAAACTAATAATAATAATAATAATAATAATAATAATAATAATAATAATAATAATAATAATAATAATAAAACATAGAACTTATATAATATATTATGCTCGATCAGTTACATTGCAGAATAAGTCGCCTATAATCAAACTGCACTTTATTCAAAATCTGATTTTTCAGGAAAGACGAAAAACTAGTTCAGTTAGATTAGAAACAGTGATTTTACTACTAAGTTAAAGTAGTTTGGCTCCAAACATACTACACTGAAACATATGTTAAATCCATATTTCATAATTTGGAGAAAGTGCACTTGATTCTAGGCGACTCAAATTTACAATTTAACTCTTCTGATTTTTTTTTTCATGAAAATCTTTGTAAATATAAAGTTAACATACAAACATTTCATAATATTAGGCGAAATATGTTACCTCATATACTTGAATTAAAATACAAATTGTGGACCAAGATTATACAATCATTTTATTAAAATAAGTCAAAATCAATTGACCTTAATAACATTTCCAGTATGGTAATTAAATATTACATTTTTTTAAACTGTAACTGCCGATTATTTAACTTTTTCGTATACATATTTTTTTTCGTTTTTTTAAACTAATGTTCTTTTTTCAATTTGTACTTAAAGTTTTAATTATACGACCTAACTTCTAGTTTTATATTACGTAACTGGAACTGCTCAAAGACGAGTATTTGCTTCTTTAAGTGCAAACTATAATATATTTTGAATATGTACAAATTTATATTTTCAATAAATCCAATCAACAATAAATTCAGTTCATTAGCAATATGCAGGGTGTTCTGAAGAAAGTTCCACAATTTAGTAGTAGGAGGTAGTATGCATCAAAACAAGAAATAAAAGTCCTACAAACATGGGTCCTGAAATTAATATCTTCTGAGGAATTAACAAATGTTTACCATCAGTGTAAGAACAGCATATCTTCTATACACAGTACACCTTTACAAATCAAGATTTCAGGTATAACTCCCTGTAAAGTTGATTTGAATAATTTCGAGGGAAAAATTGTTCCGGAGCCGGGTATCGAACCCGGGACCTTTGGTTTAACGTACCAACGCTCTACCACTGAGCTACCCGGGAACTCTAACCGACACCGATCCAATTTTTCCCTCTATATCCACAGACCTCAAAGTGGGCTGACAACCGTCGAGCAACCAACTAACTCCGTGTGTGCACTCGAAGTTGGTTGCTTGACGGTTGTCAGCCCACTTTGAGGTCTGTGGATATAGAGGGAAAAATTGGATCGGTGTCGGTTAGAGTTCCCGGGTAGCTCAGTGGTAGAGCGTTGGTACGTTAAACCAAAGGTCCCGGGTTCGATACCCGGCTCCGGAACAATTTTTCCCTCGAAATTATTCACAGTACACCTTTGTTTGTGTTTGTATCAAGAGGACGCTTAAACAGACGACAGTACGTTAGAGTTCGTAATCGTACTATTGTACGTAAACTGATTCTACACTGCAATAATTATAGTAGAACCTCTATTATCCGTGGTAATGAAGGGAATGGGCTGAACGGTTAATCGAAAAAATCTGATAATCCGTACCATACATAAAATATTCGTAAATTTAGTGAATAATATTTTTACACTTTCTTAATTCCCTTCGTGGTGATGTGCTAGATAATGGATCAGAAGTTCACTAATTTAAGTCTGGTTATCAACGACGGGTTTTTAAGGGGCAAGGAAACTCCTTGCAATGGCTGCCTGTGGATAGATATGAGTAGTGGAGGTACTGTGTTGTAGATTTACATACTTCATATACTCCAATCTCGTATTCTGATGCGAGATGAGCCAGGTTTCTCTTTCCCCAAACCATTCAATTATTTACACTTTTTTTTCCATTCTTAGCACAATGCGATTTCTTTTGATACCCGTACAAAACATCAAATTAAATTAAATTTTCATATAGAATATATATTATTTATTTTATTTTATTTTATTTATTTTAATGTACCGAAGTACATATGATATTTCCATGCAGATATTCTGCGTCATCATACGATGAAAGAGTAATGGAACGGAGAAAAATTCTCTCCGGCGCCGGGATTTGAACCCGGGTTTTCAGCTCTACGTAGAGCTGAAAACCCGGGTTCAAATCCCGGCGCCGGAGAGAATTTTCTCCGTTCCATTACTCTTTCATCGTTTCATATACTACTAGGTTCAAAAAGTTCCCGGAATTTTACTACCATTTTTCGTATTAATATATAACAAGGGATATTATACATTTGTTTTGTTGGTAACATTCATGATGTCATTTCCTTAAAGTTTGTTGATAATGGCAATTATTGGTTTTGAGTTGTAGGCAATTGTTTATCATAGTGTTTCGTTTGTTCGTCGCATTTTGTAATTATGTCCACAGAGCAAAGTACAAACATCAAGTTCTGTGTTTTGCTGGGGACATGATCAGTATGGCTGATGAAGATGGTGATTTCTTAAACAAAATGAAACTGGTGCAACTTGTACGACCCAGTCCCTAAACGACAGTCATCTGAGTGGAAATCGAAAACATCTCCTCGGAAGCAAAAATTTCCTAGGGACACTTCCAAAGGCAAAGTTATTTTAAATGTTATGTTTTATTTAACGACGCTCGCAACTGCAGAGGTTATATCAGCATCGCCGGATGTGCCGGAATTTTGTCCCGCAGGAGTTCTTTTTCATGCCAGTAAATCTACTGACATGAGCCTGTCGCATTTAAGCACACTTAAAGCAAAGTTATGTTGGAAGTTTTCTTCGACTCTCAGGGTCTCATGCACCATGAGTTCATTCCAGAAGGTCGTACTGTAACGAAAGAATTGTACGTAGAAACCCTCCGTCGCCTCTGGGACGCAGTGAGAAGGAAACGTCCAGAAAAGTGGGTAGAAAACAACTGGTTCCTTATGCATGACAATGCACCTGCTCATCGCGCAATTATTGTAAAGAATTTTCTTGCCAGGCACAACATAACTGCTTTGGATCACCCACCATACTCTCCTGATCTCTCACCACCTGATTACTTTCTGTTTCCCCGTCTGAAAAGTCATCTGAAAGGACGGAGATTCAATGCTGAAGAGGTTATCGCAAACGCGACGAGAGCACTAAGACGGGTTTCACAAAATGGCTTCCAGGCCTGCTTCCAGGAACTGTACACGCGTTGGCAAAAGTGTGTTGTTGCGGAAGGCAACTATTTTGAAGGAAATGCTGTAGAATAGTGTTTAAGGTACGTTGTTTCTATGATGCTAGCAAATTCCGGGAACTTTTTGAACCTAGTATGTAGAAGTTATAGCCTACAGTAAACAATTCGAACAGTAGACCATACTGTATAAAGGAAAAGGCTTGTAATAAGACACTCTAAAAAATAACCTATTAATACAATGTGCAGCACTTAATATATTTCTGCAGCAAAAAAAAAAAAAAAAACGAGAGATAGACAGACGGTTAATCCACCAATCGGTTAATAAGGTGACGGATAATCGGGGTTCTACTGTATTACTGTGCCAGTCGGGTAAGTTAGTTTGTTATCTGTTAAATCGGACTACGTTTTGTTGTAACGGTAATATGGGTCCTAAATTAATATCTTCTGAGAAATGAGCAAAATGTTTACCATTACTGTAAGAGCAGCATATCTTCCACTGTGTCGACCTGGTTGGCGAGTTGGTATAGCGCTGGCCTTCTATGCCCAAGGTTGCGGGTTCGATCGCGGGCCAGGTCGATGGGATTTAAGTGTGCTTAAATGCGACAGGCTCATGTCAGTAGATTTACTGGCATGTAAAAGAACTCCTGCGGGACAAAATTCCGGCACATCCGGCGACGCTGATATAACCTCTGCAGTTGCGAGCGTCGTTAAATAAAATATAACATTCTTCCACTGTGAGCTCTTTAGCAAGAAACAAAACATGCCCCTATTCAGAAGATACGACAAACGGTTACATTCTGTTTCCTCATTTGTTTCTTGCCAAAGAGCTCATATGCTGTTCTTATAGTAATGATAAACATTTGCTCATTACTCGGAAAATATTAATTTTAGTATCCATGTTTATATGACTTTTATTTCTTGTTTTGATGCACATTACCTCCTCTCTAAATATTGGAACCTTTTTTCGGAACACTGTGTAGAAACATTTGAAAGGTATTTTAAAAATACCGACCTTTATATTTATAAGAACTGTTTATAGGACTTTTATTTCTTGTTTTGATGCACATTACCTCCTCTCTAAATATTGGAATCTTTTTTCAGAACACCCTGTAGAAACATTTGAAAGGTATTTTAAAAATACCAACCTTTATATTTATAAGAACTCTTTATAGGACTTTTATTTCTTGTTTTGATGCACATTACCTCCTCTCTAAATATTTGAACCTTTTTTTCCAGAACACTCTGTAGAAAAATTTGAAAGGCATTTTAAAAATGCCAACCTTTATATTTATAAGAACTGTTTATAGGACTTTTATTTCTTGTTTTGATGCACATTACCTCCTCTCTAAATATTGGAACCTTTTTTCAGAACACTCTGTAGAAACATTTGAAAGGTATTTTAAAAATACCTACCTTTATATTTATAAGAACTGTTTATAGGACTTTTATTTCTTGTTTTGATGCACATTACCTCCTCTCTAAATATTGGAACCTTTTTTCAGAACACCCTGTAGAAACATTTGAAAGATATTTTAAAAATACCAACCTTTATATTTATAAGAACTGTTTATAGGACTTTTATTTCTTGTTTTGATGCATACTACCTCCTCTCTAAATATTGGAACCTTTTTCAGAACACCATGTAGAAACATTTGAAAGGTATTTTAAAAATATCTAGCTTTATATTTATAACAACTGTTTTCGAAGAGTTTATTTATTTATTGAATTCCTTTTTTAATATTGATTACTCATATCTTATCCTACTACAAGGATCTAACAGAATCCGATCTAGGATTGTCCATCATAATCACCAAACAGTAGGCAGAGACGCAAATGGCTATACGTCAATATGCGCGGTGTTAAAAAAAAGAAACATAACATACTATTTAAATTATGTTCACAGAGAGGGCGGCGCCCGAACGTTCCATCTAGCTAGCAGCCGTCATTTTATCAAATCACATAAACGCTACAAAGAGTGACCCACTTTGTTGGGTTTTTCGTTACAGACATGTTATTTCCGCCAAAATAAATTTCAGCTTTAAACATATCGTGAAAAAATTAATGTCACAATTGTGACGTGCAGCAAGGATTACTCGCTTCATCAAAAGATTGAGGTTAAATAAACTCACTGACCTTTGTGCCAGTCATCCTACTTTACCTTCCAGCAGTCCAGCTCGGCCCACTCAGACTTTTAGATCTGGGCTGTCACTGCTCCAGTATGCCACCTTATAGCGTACATAGCTGACTTTGGTGATTAACATTACCGATTCATTTCCAGAGGGCCTTGTTCCCAACTCTTATGGCTCCAGATTTTCTGTCCTACCTGTAGCTTAAGTGAACGGAGTTACGTAATAATAGACCAACAGACAATAAAAAAAAAAAGAGCTGTTGATGGCAGGCTAATTTTTTTTTTCGTTGTTGGTAACTCTATAGCAGCCGTGGCGAGAATGCGACTCGCGAGGACATTGTGGCTCGCAGTGAGAGCTATGCATTTCTCTTGCTTCTAACCTTCCCCAACCCCCACCCTCTCAGTCACTGGAGTCAAACTCCGTTCCATTTGTATTTGTCTCTGACCTGCAAGTGGCATATGTCTCTCTCGAAACCATGTACCTCTACAAAAACAATAGGATGGGAGGAAGCATTTTTTTGCTGTGAATATGATGAGAATATTAAATGTATGATTTGTTCACGAGTATTACGAGGAAAACGGTTGTATAACATAAAACGGCATTATACTACATGTCACTTATGTAACATTAAAATTTAGGTGTTAGTAATAATAATAATAATAATAATAATAATAATATCATCATCATCTCTGTACGTCGCACCTTTTTCAGCAGATGTACGAATAATGCGGTTAGCTCTTCAATTTGAACTCACTGATTTACTATGTGATGTCAAATGAAAGCTAGATGTAAGGACTTGACAAATGTTGAACTTTCAAATCTTTTATTTTGCAATTCATTTTGCGTAATTTTCAGAAAAGTCTGTGAATATGTTAGAAATTTAATTTTTCAGTCGTTGACTTTACTACTACTAAAGTAAAGTAGTAAAGTCAACGACTGAAAAATTAAATTTCTTTCAAATCTTTGCCAAAAAATAAATATCCGAAGCTTCGTTCTTTCGCTTGCTCTGTTGAAGCCATGTTCACTACAGCTTACATTTGTGAAAAATTATTTTCAACAATGAAAATAGTAAAAACCAAATTTAGATCACGACTGACAGACAGATACCTTCGTGATCAACTACGACTGATTTTGACACTTTGTCGCAGAGACATTCTGAAGACAGTTAATTTTAGGTTGTGATAATGTGCATTTCTTTCTTCGTTACACGTACTGAACATTAGTTTGTAAGCTTATTCTCTATAAAATTATATTTAAGCGCTTGACGTAGGGAAAATGAAAATCCGTTAATAATTCAGACAGTTGCTTCACTTCCCCTTCGGGTGTCCGCCTCCCTCCATAGGTGCTATACACGTTGCAGGTTATACAGTGGCTCGGCGCAGAACTACATTTTCGCCACCGCTGCTCTATAGCATCTACAGTAAAACCCCGATTATCCGTCACCCTAATAACCGATTGATGGATTATCCGATTGTCTTTCTCTCTCGGAGAAAAAAATATCAAGTACTGTACATTATATTAGTACGAATTTTTTATACAGAGTGTTTTTTACAAACCTTTACCGTTATGCATTATGTCCTAGTCTTCGAGTGCCCGTACTGTTTAACTTCTATGCAAAATGTCTTCTGCAAGTGTCAAAAGAAAACATGTTGTACTACGGAAAAAAATGCAAGTAATTGAGTGGTTTGGGAAAAGAGAAAATGTGGTTCATCTGACATCACAATACGAGATAAGAATTACAACTGTGCGCGATTTAAGCTAATGAAAAACGAAATATAAACTGTATAAAATTTGTAAATCTACAACATGAGACCTCTACTATTCCTATCTTTTCACAGGCATTCGTCATAAGGAGTTCCCTTGACCATTAAAACCCCGTCGTTGAAAACCAGATTTAAGTGCAATAAATAATGTTTTAATAACTGACTTATCGAAAAATCAAACATGAATTGTAAAAAAAAAAAAAAAAAAAAACAGACTTAAATTAGTGAACTTCTGGTCCACTACCTAGCGTATTAAAAGAAAAGACCATGGAGAAAATTTCGAAAATATTATGTACTTAGTTTATGAAAACTTTTTATGGAACAGGTTATCCGATTTTTTCGATTAACCGTTCCCGCCACCCCCTTCATTACCACAGATAATAGAAGTTCTACTGTATTAGATGCTTTATGGTTGTGCTAACAGATGGAGTTACTTGCCAACAATGTGACGCTGAAACGTGTGTTCAGGTTACTGCCCAGCGACAGTCCTGATGTACTTTTTTTATTTTGTGATGATTGGTTAATATTAACCCAGCACACTCATAGTCACACAAATTTCCAGACTCTAGACACCCAGGGAATTTTTCTTCTTCAAGAAAAATTTACCGAGAGCCGAGCCCGGGACCTCGATCTGGAAGCCAGCATGCTGACCAATAGACCACGGAGGCAGTCTGAGGCTAACATAACTCGGAAAAAATCAAGAATGCGATATCTGATTTTGCTGCTATTTATAAGTTAACCTGATACAAAACACTATCCAGGAATTGGATTGGGAAATCATTCCGCATCCATCTTACTGACCTGATCTTGCGCCCTAAGACTTTCACCTTTTCCGCTCTATATCAAACAACCTTCAAGGAACTTCCTTGCCGGATGAAAATGCGCTCCGAATATGGCTTGACAACTTCTTTAGCTCAAAACCACGCGATTTCTACAGGCATGGAATCGAAAAACTACTCCGTCGTTGGTAGACTGTTGTAAATAGTGAAGGAGAGTATCTGTAGTGTTCGGGAAAAGTGACACAAGTCAGTTTCCACAAACCTTTTTTGATAATTTATTGACAACTTACGGAACATCTGCTCGCTTGGAAAAAAATACATAAGTATTTCTCCCATTACAATAATTCATACAGAAAAAAATCAAATCGACATAAACCAGTGTAAGTTGTCAATAAATTATCAAAAAGGT
Organism: Periplaneta americana; assembly: GCA_025594305.2. Taxonomy (NCBI): domain Eukaryota; kingdom Metazoa; phylum Arthropoda; class Insecta; order Blattodea; family Blattidae; genus Periplaneta; species Periplaneta americana. The sequence continues at coordinate 28,259,192 of JAJSOF020000003.1, read as the reverse complement.
TTGTGGAAACTGACTTATGTCACTTTTCCCAAGCACTGCAGATATATTGTTGGAGATTAACTTTTCTCTTGTGTGTATCTGATGTGTTTAATAAACTTATGAAAAATCGCTACGGAATTATGCACCAACTTAATATTTTCAGATGCGGATTCTAATGTAGCTGCTTTCTATTGAAAATTTGCTTAAGATTTTCTTCTTTCCTCTTCGTTTTTTTCAGTTTTCCATGTCCAATTCCGTCGTCACCTGTATCTTTTTCAAACGTATATAGGTATATCTACTTCCGCTGTCGGTAGATATCATTACATTATACGTAATATACTGACAAAAAAGTTGCCCCCGGGAGCGTAGTTGGTATAGCGCTGGCTTTCTATGCTCGAGATTGAGGGTTCTGTCCCGGCCGTGGTCGATGGAATTTAAGTGTGTTTTTTTCTTTTTTATTATTTTTTTAATCGGATACAAACATATGTATGTGAATCTAGATCATTCATTACAAGTACAACTTCTTCGGATACAAACATACGTATGTGAATCTAGATCATTAATTACAAGTACAACTTCATCAGATACAAACATACGTATGTGAATCTAGATCATTCATTACAAGTACAACTTCATCGGATACAAACATACGTATGTGAATCTAGATCATTAATTACAAGTACAACTTCATCGGATACAAACATACATATGTGAATCTAGATCATTCGTTACAAGTACAACTTCATCGGATACAAACATACGTATGTGAATCTAGATCATTCGTTACAAGTACAACTTCATCGGATACAAACATACGTATGTGAATCTAGATCATTAATTACAAGTACAACTTCATCGGATACAAACATACGTATGTGAATCTAGATCATTCATTACAAGTACAACTTCATCGGATACAAACATACGTATGTGAATCTAGATCATTAATTACAAGTACAACTTCATCGGATACAAACATACATATGTGAATCTAGATCATTCGTTACAAGTACAACTTCATCGGATACAAACATACGTATGTGAATCTAGATCATTCGTTACAAGTACAACTTCATCGGATACAAACATACGTATGTGAATCTAGATCATTAATTACAAGTACAACTTCATCGGATACAAACATACGTATGTGAATCTAGATCATTAATTACAAGTACAACTTCATCGGATACAAACATACGTATGTGAATCTAGATCATTCATTACAAGTACAACTTCATCGGATACAAAGATACGTATGTGAATCTAGATCATTCGTTACAAGTACAACTTCATCGGATACAAACATACGTATGTGAATCTAGATCATTCATTACAAGTACAACTTCATCGGATACAAACATACCTATGTGAATCCAGATCATTAATTACAAGTATAACTTCATCGGATACAAACATACGTATGTGAATCTAGATCTTTCGTTACAAGTACAACTTCATCGGATACAAACATATGTATGTGAATCTAGATCATTAATTACAAGTACAACTTCATCGGATACAAACATACTTATGTGAATCTAGATCATTAATTACAAGTACAACCTCAATCGATGAATACAAACATACGTACGTGAGATCATGCATTACCATCAAAACCTCAATGAATGAACACAGACATAATTGAACTTTGATCTTTTCTTTTCTGCGACACTCTTTTTTTTTTTTTTTTTTTTTTTTTTTTGCTACGTCTCTTTATTAACTTGTATGACTCAACATAGATACACACACACACACAAAACATATGCATGCAACACTACTAGAAGTTCCTAACGACTATAATGATTACGACTATCGGAATGAGCTGACCACCGCCACATTTTAAATGCAACAGGCTCATGTCAGTATATTTACTAGCATTTAAAAGAATTCCTGCTGGACAGAATCGCGGCACACCGGCGACGCTGATAATAACTTCTGCAGTTTCCAGCGTCGTTAAATAAACCATAATTTAAAAAAGAAAATATAAAGAATTAGATTTAGATGTTTATTAAGTGAATAAATATTGTTTAAAGATAATGGAAATGAAACTTAGTAAGATCTCTTCGAAAAGCCCACCCAGAAACTGTAACATAAACAAAAGAGTTGTAAGTTAAATGGTTGGCTGATCCATTCTATACTCGGAATCCAGACTGAATTCAGAGCCAGACGAATGAAACTGAACACCGAGTGGTGAGTGGGTTGTGCACGTCCTTTTATCACTCGGATATAAAGGCGAGGAGCTGTTTTGTGCGATTTGTTTGTATCGCTTTATTAACACGACTTATAAATGGACTGCTTTCTGAATGTGTTCTTTATTGGTGACACAGCTGTCGCGTACGGATGGAAGGAACGAAAAAGCCTCTGCGTTACGAGAATACGAGTCTAATAATCAATTGTAGGCCTATGTACTGCACACGCTTTCGCAATACGAGTTCTTTTGTAGTAACCGTTAAGTTAATGTGTGTCAAATTGTGTAGAGCATCATTAAGATATAAAAACTCTTCTCTGGAAATGTTTCGAATATAACAGATATTTGATGAAATTAGAGACCTTCTGAACTGATTGGTGGCACTAGGATATGAATGGAGATTGCAATAGTACGCGTTTTGTAATGTGATTTGAAGCCGCGGAAAAGAAATTATACAGGATGTTTCAGGGCTAGTGTTACTAATTTTCCGGGATGATAGGGAAGGGCACATGTGTCAATTTGAGATAGGAACCCTGGTTCGGAAATGACTGAGTCGAAAGTTATAAGCAAAAATAGTTGTGTGGAAATGAAATAATTTTGTCCGAGATCGTGCGTATTTCCTTGGTTTCCGCACAAAACCAATCCGCGGAAAGTCTAAAATTCCACATTCAGTATTCCCAACCTAACACACATAACAATTTCCCTCTTCTTACCGCTTAAGTGACATACCGATTTTACTGCTTTAGGCTTTTAACATATTATTTTTAGAGACGTTCAATGTAGTAATAATTATAAATTGGAAACTTACCACTGCAATTTCACCTAAATTGCACTGTTAATTATTGTTTTTAAATATATGCAAAAATTAAGTAAACTCTACAACTCCACTAAAGTTACTGCATTCGTGATGCAAGTAACATTAAGGAAGCCGTGAAAAACATCTCCTTGACCGGCAAAATTAAACTTGCCGATGTTATTACTGCAATATGTTATATAAATAATATTTTTAAAATATTAAAATGAAAAATAAATTATTACATAACCTTACCGTTTGTTTTAAGTTCGCATTTATAGACTGGGGGGAAAAAAAGAAGACAGACGTATATCACGGCCTGCTGGAGTATAGTAAACACAGAAAAAATTTATAGCAACAATGTTGAAGATAGATATTTTTGTTTTGCAAATTTGCCGTCATTGAACAGAAATCAAGATGGAGATTTCATTGCAACTAATTAGAAATTCCTCTTTCAAGTATGTAATAAACGATCTTCGCACAAAATAATGTACGATACACGAGCGGTATGTTTTCTTTCAATTCTCGGAAATTAAAAAAGCTCAACTACGTTTCGCTTTTTTCAAACTTTTCCTCGAACATGAAAACTTCAACATACCGCTCTTGTAACGCATATTACTATTATTCCTCTGTACACCTTATTTATGTGTATTTATCTGTACATCTTACACATACTGGCCACCGGCGTGGCTCAGTCGGTTAAGGTGCTTGCCTGCCTGTCTGAAGTTGCGTTCGGGAGCGGGTTCAATCCCCGCTTAGGCTGATTACCTGGTTGGGTTTTCCGAGGTTTGCCCCAACTGTAATGTGAATGAAAGGTAATCTATGGCGAATCCTCGGCCTCATCTCGCCAAATATCATCTCGCTATCACCATATCATCAATCTTATCGACGCTAAATAACCTAGTAGTTGATACAGCGTCGTTAAATAACCAACTAAAATAAAAAAATAACCTACAGTATTCTGTTCAGTGCGCTGTCTGAGGGGTGGGGACAGGAAACTACACTAACGCAATGCAGATGGCGTAATGTGTAACGGACATGGTCGGTCCTGATATGCACGTCTGTAGACAGCAGTGTATGTGTACAAGTTGCAGTGTCCAGTCGATCAGTCCTAGTGAAATGGAGGAGTACACGAGAGCGGAATAAGCAGAACTGATTTTCGAATACGGATGAGCCAATGGGAACAGTAGACATGTGCCTATCTACGTAGGAGATATCCTGTCCATACCATCTTTCCACGACTGTTCAAAAGGTTAAGGGAAGGAGGGCACGTGGTGCCAAATTACAATTTCATTTCCATACAACTATTTTTCCTTATAACTTTCGACTCAGTCATTTCCGGACCAGGGTTCCTTATCTCAAATTGATACATGTGCCCATCCCCATCATCCCTGGAAGTTAGTAACATCAGCCCGGAAACACCCTGTATAAGCCCCAAGCCGGTAGGGAACTTTTGTCAGTACATGTGTTGCTGTTTCATTAAAGAAACTAGACAACTTTTGAAGTTTAATACTATACAGGGTGAATCAAAAGTCTGGAATCATATAAATTATCTCCCATATGCTTGATTTTCGATTACTATAGCAATATTTGCAAGACCAAATGCTCTACCAGCGACACATTCGATTCTAGTAATAAGCTATCTCAAAAGCCGCCATTTTAGATACAACTTTGAAATTTTAAATGGAAAGGTGGTCATGTAGGTGCTGAAAATCATGTCAAATTTTCTGACAAAAAAAACAATGGTGCAATCTGTTTTGAGATATCTCTAACCGTTTTCAAGTTATTTAAAGATAACTGTCATAATGACACAAACATTAGTTACTGCATCTACAGACATTTTGTAACATGGTACAGTACTAAGGAGGCTTTGGAAAAGGTATTTTTAAGCAATTCTGGTAATTAACTTCGTATCCTACGTGCGAGTAAATGAACACACAATTTTATGAAAAAGGAATTTTAATTGCAATTAACAAAAGATTAAGTACTTTTATTTACCATAGGCAACAACCACTAATGTAATAAAGATTAAGGCTTGATTTCATTTTAGCAAAGTCATTAAGTAGCTCGTCTTTTATTTCTTAAGCGTCTTATATGAAGGTGGAATATTTTAATATTGAAAGTACAGTTCTCACATCTTCACAACTCCTAAACGACGTCTTGCCTTTTAATCAAAATGATTGCCTAGACCCAACCAGTCAGCTCTAAAAAACTTTTCTTTGTTTTTAAACACCCTACAAGCGCAATTGTCGCCACAGAGATATTTTCCAAGTATATCGGCGATAATTCCTCCAAATATCTGCAAGACTGCACTGACGACAAAATGTCTGTAGCTCTATTTAGAAATTACTGCAACTTGATTTTTATTGCCCCTCTATTACTCTTAGAAGTTTGTTGCACTGTTACTAAAACACACTGTATATACACACTCTTATATTAATTATCTCAGACCATGTAAACGTTACACTTGCTGGTTACGTGTTTTAACAGATAGATTTGGAAATCACTGGTGAGTATTTCTACATAATTACTGGAATTATTGTAAAACTAGTTTCAATACGTTGGCCTTTATTCCAATGATTTATTTGTCCTCTATGCCAATAATATTCGCGGTAAGCATTAATTGGACAATTACCTCATAATATCCTCATGTTCACTATAACATATTAAAAAGGGATATTATCCCTGGAGGGAAGCATGAGTAATGCTTTTATGACGTCATTGTCATCATGTTCCACCTTTTTTTTCCTCTGTAGTAGCTACATTTCGTCACTTACAGGATTAAGTGGTGTTCCTGTATTATTGTGGTCATTTCCAAAATTCATATCGTAATCTACAACTTCTCATTCTAGTCATGTGATGTACTTATTTGTATGTTTTGAGCCTTTACTTTAAATTTGTTTAATATATTTTTATTTATTCATTTTTGTTGTTGTAAGTTATTTTATAACTCGCTACACTTCTAAGGAACCGGAATGTCTTTTCTTTGTTTATATTTTGCTTTTATTTTTTGTTTTATGATCCATGTTTCACTTCAATATAATGTAGTTGATACTGGCTTTTGAATTGTTCCTTTCTGTACTTTATTATTGGGAGATCTTGTAATAATGGCATTAATATATTAAAACATGCTTGTTTTTACGCTAGAAATCGTGCACAATTGGCCTAATTCTGGCACGTGACAAAAGCGTTACCTAGCATCTAGTATTCCATAATGTCATCACTGCCTTTACAACACAATTTTATACAACGTACCTGTAAGAAAAACCTTCAAAACAAACAACAAAATAACATTGTCTTAGAAACGGTTACTTGGCAACCATGCAATATATTACCACAGTCTAGTATATACAGTCACGAATCTTGAGATTATGAGGGTACTAGCAGTACTAGGAACAATAGACTCTGCAAGTACTATTTCGCATTGTCTGTAATGAGGCGATAGTAGCGATTCTTGTCGTTAGCAACTATTTATGGATGCATATTTACTACGTATTGAGCTTCGTGACTGTGGATAATGTAAGTGGATAATGAAAAAAAGAATATCTACAATCCTACCATTCCCTATTACCTCAAAAAATACCAACTAAAAGAGCTTGAAGTAATCGGACTTCTGGTTGGAGCAAGAGGTACCGCTACTCTCTTCATGAAAGATGTGTTTAAGAGGCTTGGAATACCTTCATCTATTATTCCGAATGTAACCTTAGCTGCATTGAAAGGATCAATTGCTCTCCTGAAGAATCACCTATATTCGAAATCAAACTAAGTTCAGTAGCATTCTTTACTTTTTTGTAACACTTACCTTTCTAAAAATAGGCATATTTTCACTAATCTCAAAAAAAAAAAAAAAAAATTTGCAGTCATGTACTTGTAGGAATTTCATTGTTAAAAAAAATTAATGGTTTTTCATGAACTTGTAAAAATTTCTATGGTTAAGTACTCTTTGTCCCTTGTGGCAGCTCACGAATGGTGAGAAGATATATAAATTTTAATACTAGACTGTGATATTACGCTATATCCAGTACTCATATCTCTACTACGTCATAACATTACATTTTGTAAATTTATAATAGTTTTTCTTTACATATTTTAATGCTAGAATAGTATAAAACGTTGTAACACTGGTATAATCTTCATTATAAACACTCGTGAAAATTAATGCGCTTGCTTACGCTTGAGCACTAAACATTCATTTGTGCCATAATTACCAAGATTATGCACTAGTTACATAAGCTACTATTTTATTTTTATTCTCTTTTTGTACAAATCTCATAATTTTAGTCGTATACAAATTGTAACCATTAGGTTGTCCACTGCTGTGGAGTAACGGTTAGCGCGTCTGCCCGTGAAACGAGCAGTCCTGGATTCAAATCCTGATTGGGGCAAGTTACCTGGTTGGGTTTTCTTTGAGGTTTTCCCTCAACCAGCTGAAGCAGAATTGCTGGGTAACTTTCGGCATTGGACCTCGGACTGATTTCGCCATCATTAATTCACATATCATTATCCATACCATGGCCCTGATTAAGTTCACAGTGCTGCGTGCTGTACTTGTACAAGAGCGCAGCCGTTCAGCTATTCAATCGTTCACAGAATAGGAGTGGTATGCACAATAAGGCTCAGGCTGCAGTGCAAGCCTTCGGGTCCCTCCTACGTACAAAAGAAAAAAAACATTAGATTGATGTATAAATTTGTAGCGTTTTTGTTCGTCATCACAATATTGCGTTGTTATGAGATTGTTTATCATCTGTCATTTGTCATTTGCTATTTAGAGTGTTGTGCTTGTAAACATGCCCTAAATTTTGCAGACTTTAAAAAAGTTTGTGTAATTTGTGGGCTAAGAAGATGGAGTGTCAATTGGAAAAAAAAGAACATTTACGACCTATTCTTGTGTTTGATTTTAACAGAGGAGCAAAGGCAGCGGACGCGGCTCGAAACATTTGTACCGCGTACGGGAAGAATGTCAATGGCGAAAGCTGTGCAAGAAAATGGTTTTGTCGTTTCAACACAAAACATCCTGTACAAAAGTTTGTGTCCATCTACAGAAGATGATGTTTTGCGTAAAAAGAAGACGTAGTATGCTACGAATTGGGCCCCAGGAATGTAACCTTAACTGCTGACATTTATTGCCAACAATTCAGACGCCTTGCGGACGCAACTGAAGAAAAACGACCAGGAAGATTGTATCAAGTACTGCTACGACACGATAATTCACGCCTGCAGTCAGCTAACATGACGAAAGCAGCTGTCCAGGAGCTTGAGATGATTCCACATCCCCCGTATTCTCCCGATCTTACGCCCTCAGATTTCCAGCTTTTTCGTTCTCTATCCAACAATCTTCAAGGGAACTCATTTGATAACGAAGGTGCTTTACAAACTTGGCTTGACGACTTCTTTAACTCCAAGCCAGCGGATTTCTTTAGACGCGGAATCGAAAAACTACCCCAGCGTTGACAGGGAGTCTTAGATAATGTAGGAGAATATATGAATCCTATAGATTCAAAATCCCCTATATCCACTTTCACAAATTGAAGAATTTTGACAGTAATTGGTTCCAAATAGAGAGAATTCTCAACCTAACAGTGACTTTTAACGAACCTTTTTCTTTAAATTTAGTTACTTTTCGAATTAAAACTACATAAATAATTAGAATTCATTCTTAGCAAGCAATATGTGGGTATAAATAAATTATGAACAAAATGGTCTTTAGGGGGTTTTGAATCTAGAGGATTCATATTACTGATTAATTTCTATGTTCTATTCACCACAAATAAAAACTTTTTTCACGGCGAAAAAACGCTACGAACTTTTGCTTTAACCCAATATTATTCAGTTGAATTTGTTGACTTACTCTAATGAAATTGTTTTTATTATTACCTAGGATCTTACACTGTCCGTCTTATAGAAAACCAATGTTTTTCGTTTATAAGTATATATTTCATGTTACATACTTAGTTTAAATCATCGCTGTTAATATTACTAAATTTCCTCGTTTTTCTTTTCCTTTTCATGCCTCTTTCTTTCGGTTTATCATTTTTCCATTCATTTGCTCCCCTATTCTTTCTCTCATTTTTGTCTGTCATTGTTTTTTGTTTTTATATTTCTATGATTATTTCTTTCTCTTAATTTTCTTAATCTTTGTCCTTAATACTTTACGATAGGCATACTTTTATGTACATTAGAACAAATACATGGAACGGACAGATATTCCATGTGAAAGTGGTGTTTGAAGTTACACAAAAACGTGATAGTTGTAAGTCAAATGAGAATGAGGTTAATGACAATTGAACCGTGTACAAGAAACGTTTGCAACTGTCACTGGTGATGTAATCGGAACGCACTCAATCGGTAATAACTGTGTAATTCTGCGGTTTTCATGAAAAAACGTAAGAATTTCCTGCTAGGCGTCTCAAGCCAGTAAACGATATCGGCAAAATGGAATTTGATTTCAATCCCCAGCACATGCTATGGGATTGTTTGTGGGAAGATCGATTATGGGACAGGTTTTGTACAAATACTTAAGTTCATATTGTCATTGTCATTCGACCGTTGCTACATTATCACATTATCATTGCCTCTGACCTTTGGATGTTTGCCATACGTAATACTACGAGAAGTTTTGTGATTACAGAACTTCAGTCCAGTGGCGGCTGAAGCCACTTTGAATAGTGCCACAACATTGAAAAGTAACGATAATGTATCGTGAATATTTTATATAAGTAATAATAATAATTTATTATTTATTATTAATATTTGTGTGTCGGGACGAAATTGAAATACAAACTGCTGAGGCATTTATACCCGAACCCACGCTTTCAGAAGTCGAAATTGCGATAGAAAATCTAAAAAAGTACAAGTCTCCAGGTATCGATCAAATTCCAGCAGAATTAATACAAGAGGGTGGAAGTGCATTATATAGCGAAATTTATAAACTTGTACTTGCTATTTGGAACAAAGAAATTGTACCAGAACAATGGAAGGAGTCCATAATTGTACCTATTTTTAAGAAGGGGGACAAAACCAACTGTGGTAACTTTCGAGGAATATCACTTTTGTTGACGTCGTACAACATTTTGTCCAATATTCTTTTGAGAAGATTAACTCCGTACGTAGATGAAATTATTGGGGATCATCAGTGCGGTTTTAGGCGTAATAGATCGACTATTGATCAGATTTTTTGTATTCGAAAAATAATGGAGAAAAAATAGGAGTATAAGAGTACAGTATATCAGTTATTCATAGATTTCAAAAAGACATATGACTCGGTTAAGAGGGAAGTATTATATGATATTCTTATTGAATTTGGTATTCCCAAGAAACTAGTTCGATTAATTAAAATGTGTCTAAGTGAAACATACAGCAGAGTCCGTATAAGTCAGTTTCTATCTGATGCTTTTCCAATTCACTGCGGGCTAAAGCAGGGAGATGCACTATCACCTTTACTTTTTAACTTCGCTTTAGAATATGCCATTAGGAAAGTTCAGGATAACAGGCAGGGTTTGGAATTGAACGGGTTACATCAGCTTCTTGTCTATGCGGATGACTTGAATATGTTAGGAGAAAATCCACAAACGATTAGGGAAAACACGGAAATTTTACTTGAAGCAAGTAAAGCGATCGGTTTGGAAGTAAATCCCGAAAAGACAAAGTATATGATTATGTCTCGTGACGAGAATATTGTACGAAATGGAAATATAAAAATTGGAGATTTATCCTTCGAAGGGATGGAAAAATTCAAATATCTTGGAGGAACAGTAACAAATATAAATGACACTCGGGAGGAAATTAAACACAGAATAAATATGGGAAATGCGTGTTATTATTCGGTTGAGAAGCTTTTAGCATCTAGTCTGCTGTCAAAAAATGTGAAAGTTAGAATTTATAAAACAATTATATTACCGGTTGTTCTTTATGGTTGTGAAACTTGGACTCTCACTCTGAGAGAGGAACATAGGTTAAGGGTATTTGAGAATAAGGTGCTTAGGAAAATATTTGGGGTTAAGCGGGATGAGGTTACAGGAGAATGGAGAAAGTTACACAACGCAGAACTGCACGCATTGTATTCTTCACCTGACATAATTAGGAACATTAAATCCAGACGTTTGAGATGGGCAGGGCATGTAGCACGTATGAGCGAATCCAGAAATACATATAAAGTGTTAGTTGGGAGACCGGAGGGAAAAAGACCTTTAGGGAGGCCGAGACGTAGATGGGAAGATAATATTAAAATGGATTTGAGGGAGGTGGGATATGATGGTAGACTGGATTAATCTTGCACAGGATAGGGACCGATGGCGGGCTTATGTGAGGGCGGCAATGAACCTTCGGGTTCCTTAAAAGCCATTTGTAAGTAAGTAAGTAAGTAAGTGTTGAACAACAGCCGGAGACCAATTATAGTTCAGCACAATACACAAACAGAAGATACAAAGGTGCAAAACAAAATAAATAATATCTTAAATCAAGAAAAACATACATAAATAAAATGGAGAACAATGACAGCAAATACTAATAATCAAAACGAAACTATACTTTAAAAGGATCTGAATTGTGCCCATGTAAATTGGCATATTTTATGCATCTACAGACTGGAGAAAGTGATTTTGAATTTCTGTCGTAAAAAATGTTTGAAATCTTAAACCCTTTGTAGGAATACGAAGGCTAATATTGTTCATGATAGATTCACAATCAATATCACCCTTGATAACTTTGCAAAAAAATTGATAATCAAGATTTTGACGTCTAGAATAAAGGCTACAACAGTTAAAATATTTACAGGTAATCTCATAATTGAAGTCAGAGGAATTGGGTATAAATCGAAAAGCACATAAGGAAATAAATTTTCTTTGAATATTTTCCAATTTCACCGAACCAGTTGAAGTAATGGAATTCCAGGCTACAGATGCATATTCAAGTTTAGATCGAACCAAAGTAAAGTATAGAATTAATAGAGACTCAGGAGTAAAAAAAGAATAAGTTATAGACCTAATTAAACCAAGCATTCTTATTGAATGATTATAAATATATTGAACATGATCGTGAAAATATAATTTAGACTCAAGTAATACACCAAGATCTTTAATAGAATTTTTCCTAATAATACAGACGTTATTAAGAGAATAATTAAATTTTATGGAAGTAATAATAATAATAATAATAATAATAATAATAATAATAATAATAATAATAGTACACCTCTGATTGAGGTTCTGGCTGATATGTAAATCTATGTGTCAGAGGAAGAACAATTGTTTGTGTACATCTTAAGGGGACACTTATGTGAGTTTTACAATTTTCATACAAAATGTATGAATTTTAAACTGCATAAACATCCCTACAATACTATCATCTATAAAAAATTTAGTGACATTAGGGCTAATAGCTTTGAAATTATATTTTTATATAAAATATATTTTATACTGACATCACTAAAAAAAAGCTCCTTGCGACAAAGTTTTCAAAATTTTTAGTTCATATTGGTTCAAAAGTTCGAAAATAATCATGGGAATATAAATTGATTATATTTTTGAACTCAATCTAAATTTTTAACTAGATTTTCTTAATTTTTCACCATTATTTCACCATAGTGTTCCCTTAAGTCTGGTCAGTGTAATATGTAGCTAGTCAACGATGTATGAAATGACGGGGAAAAGGAACTGGCCACCCTACCCTATTATCTTTTGGCTTAGTTGTCTCGTGAGTGATGCTATATTGATGTCACTTATGAAGTTCAAACCTATCTTCTGACTAAAACAGAAAACTACTATTAGGCCTACTATATAAAGCAGAGCCGCCTATAGGAGGTGACGGACACTAATCGATTGGGGAGCCCGGGCACCAGAGTGGCCGGACAGATTTTTTAATACTTTTTAGAGAGAAGAGGACACAAGATATTCACAATACTTTTTCTTTTTACAAGAACGTAGAATTCTGTTAAATTACATGATTATAAATATACTGTATATTATTTTTAAAATTACATTTTTTTCACTGATTGTAAGATTGATTATTAAACATGTTTACGATTGAGGTATTTTATTCCTCTTTCCCAAGTAATATTTCAATTTCAGTAACAAACATGGTTGCAAGATATTGTAATAAAATGTCAGTAGCTTCTTGTCTTATTATTGTATTTAAATAATTATAGAATTTCAAGACGGCCTGGATAGCGCAGTTGGTATAACACTGGTTTTCTGTGCTCGGGGTTGCGGGTTCGATCTCGGCCCAGATCGATGGTATTTAAGTGTGCTTAAATGCGACAGGCTCATGTCAGTAGATTTACTGACATGTAAAAGAGCTTCTTCGGGACGAATTCCGACACACCGGCGATGCTGATATAACCTCTGCAGTTGCGAGCGTCGTTAAATAAACCATAATTTAATATTTTATAGAATTTCAACATTCATTATAATATTGGCGAGCGGTAGGCTCTGACAAAAGTTTGTGGGCGGCCACAATTCCTATGGGTGACCCTGTACAAAGTCTCTTCTCGAATATAACTAAAAAAAATAATAGCGCCATTAAGTCCTTAATGGCTCTCTTGACTTTCCTACCGGGAATAGAACCCTTATCGGATGCGCTACCACTGCAGTTACAGGAAAGAGAAAACAATGTAGGAGAATTGAGATGGAGGAAGTGGGCTTGCGGTTTTGGTCAGACATTGTATACCAAACATAAATATCATTATTACCGGATGATTATATCATCATTGAATTGTTGTTATCATAGAAGGCGGAAGTGAGCTGTACCGGTGATGTGATTCACTTATACTATAACGGAAGTCTCTGCTATGACTTCATGCTGTTATCTTCAGTATCTCCCACATGCTACGAAGAAACAAATACGCGAACTTTGATACACAGTATTATTATATTCACATTTGTGGAATGTAGAAAAATGAAATTTCTTAGAAGAATTGCAAAATATTCTTTTACGCCAGCCTTGGGCATAAAGGGGAAGTGAAAGGAAACAAAGAAACCCCCGCCTGTGTCCTTTTCGCTTACGTCTCCTTAGAAAAAAACGCATAGTAAAGCACTGTGCATCTGTGGTGGATTTTAGGCGACCAGTAAGAGCCGAACCTTGTTAAAAGCTATGATGCCTACCTTGTACAATCCGTCACTGAGCAATGCCTACCTTCTTGTCTACTCGTATCCGATCGAAACATTATTGTCTCAGCTGGGGAAGGTGGAATGGGCAGTTAAGGGGTAATCTGCTGTGATTCGATTATGGTATTAGTTCCCAGGGGTGTACTCAATGGTCTGTCACTGTCAAACCCTGTGCTGCCGGAAAATATGCATTACTATTAGGCAGAAGGTTCAGTGAACTCATAGTAAATTCCTTGGTCCTTCAGTGCGAGTTCAAATTCAGTAATGATACATACTTAGACATAATGTTAATTGACTTGAAAGCTGTAAACAGTACCATTAAATGCGGCAATATACCGTATGTTTAAATATTCGTCATCATCATAATCATCATCATCATCATCATCATCATCATCATCATCATCATCATCATCATCATCATCATCAAAGTTTAAACCAATCCGTTTCTTCTGTCTCGATAAATTTGTGCTTTCCACTTTTTTTTATCTTCCTAGATTTTCTCTTTTTCTGTCTGTAATTATAAAATAGTTTCGGATGTATCTGAATTCTTGTTAAATGTTTTCTCTATGTTCCTCTACTGACGTAAACTTAGAAGCTTGGCAACTTCAAGGTTTTATTTTTAGGTTTATGTTGACTATTACACTTTTACTACATCATACTACTTTTGACCAATAAAACGGTACGGAATAACGTGTTTCAACTAATTATGGTTGCTTATCCTACAATTTTTACTACCTCTCTAGCATTTCTTTGTTTGCTAACATTGTACTTTCAATGATCGTACGTTTTAAAATGATTCGTGTTTATTTCATCATTCTTAATTAAAACTTTTCTTGTCATTTATCTTACTTAATATTACTTAGGTTATGTTATAGCTTCTGCTGTATGAGATTATGGATAGTCACGTACCAGAGATTGTTTAATATACAGGGTGAGTAAAAAGTATGCAACAACGCTTGTAACTTTCTTATTTCTCATTTTATGAAGAAACTATTTATACTAAAGTTGTAAAGTATCAAAGAAGGAATATTTTGAACATGTTTTCAAATACTATGCTTTTCATTTATAAAGAGCGTGCAAAGGAGTCTGCTTTTTTAAATGGTATCAAGTACTTATTTCCCCATTTTTAGATTCTTCTGGTCTCAGTACGTACAAAATCACATTTTTTGCCATTTATAAGCTATTGTTTTTTTTAATTAACTCTTTTGATGACAATGTACTGTATGTGTACAGTAAAGGGAAATTTGAATGCTTCAGTACACCAATTTGAGGAGGCTTTAGATTAAACAAGTGCAGACAATAATAATATGCGTTACAAGAGCGGTATGTTGAAGTTTTCATGCTCGAGGAAAAGATTGAAAAAGCAAAACGCAGTTGAGCTTTTTTAATTTCCGAGAACATGAAAACAAACATACCGCTCGTGTATCGTACATTATTTTGTGCGAAGATCGTTTATTACATACCTGAAAGAGGAATTTCTAATTAGTTGCAATGAAATCTCCATCTTGGTTTCTGTTCAATGACGGCAACTTTGGAAAACAAATATATCTATCTTCAACATTGTTCCTATAAAATGTTTTCTGTGTTTACTATACTCCAGCAGGCCGTGACATACGTCTGTCTTTTTTTCCCCCAGTCTATGATGAGTCTGGAATCTTGTTGATTTTTTCACGGCTTGCATTACAAATGCAGTAACTTTTGTGGTGTTGTAGAGTTTACTTAATTTTTGCAAATATTTAAAAACAATAATTAACAGTGCAATTTAGGTGAAATTGCAGTGGTAAGTTTCCAATTTATAATTATTACTATATTGAACGTCTTTAAAAATAATATGTTAAAAGCCTAAAGCAGTAAAATGAATATGACGCTTAAGCGGTAAGAAGAGGGAAATTGTTATGTGTGTTACGTTGGGAATACTGAATGTGGTATTTCACATTTACCGGTTGTGTGCGGAAAGCAAGCAAATAGGCACGATCTCGCACAAAAGCTAGTAGGAAAGAGTGAATAAAGCTAATAAGAACAATTTAATAACAATAGTAATTTATTTAAATTTATAATTTAAAAAAGACATATTGTAGGATATGCACCATTGAAATTTAATTGCATTAGTAATGCAATACATGGATTTTAAAGTAAGAAAACCCATTAAAACCAAAATTAGCATTGTTGTGTTGTATCATAATATGTTGATTTCGGTTTACAAAAGGTGCTCAAAATGGCTCCCATTTACTACCAAACAATGCATAAATCTGTCTTTGAAATTGTTTAATGTTTATTTCACAAAGTCTTCTAATTTTTTTCCCATTAGAATGTTTTGTGGAGCATCTTAAATAGTCCATTTCCATACTAAGTAGTTTAAAAATCATATTTTTATTCAACTGGCATGTTTCTGCTCCATATACTTCGAATAACTGATTTATAAACTTGGGGAGAGTCGGGTTGTATCGGACATCGGGTAGTATCGGGCAGTGCGTTTCTTTCATCTACCACCATATGGTAGTACCTGAATGACGTGGTTACGTTTCTCTATGCGACATCACAGAAACGTAACATGTCAATCAGGTACTATCATCATGCGGTAGATGAAAGAAACTCACTGTCCGATATTACCCGACTCTCCCCTGCAGTTTGGTATCTTTAAATTTCTGGTTACACCACTGTCACGAAATTACATAACAGCTCAATGAAGATTAGGATTCCTCCTAGGATCTAGGCCTATACTCAGCTGCAGAAATCTGTTGTCTGTCAAGTTATGCAGTAGTTCGTCGAACTTTGAACATCTCAGAATAGCAGTTTAGTAAAATGGTAGAGACTTGCCTAGAGAATTATTATTAGGTCTACTCTGAAATAAGATGAATAAATATTTCACATATTTGAGTTCAGGGAGTCTCTGGAGAATAATACGATGTTACTCTTTTTCATCCGAGTGCGACATCGTAATTGGTTCAGCCTTGAGTTACTCGTAGTTAGCTGACAGTGTACACCAAAGGCGATCTGTGTTCGGTCAAAGGCAGATCCTGTGAGATTTGTGGTTGACAAAGCGACTATGGCCAGACGCCGGGGTTGAACCGCGGTTCCTTTAATGAGAAGCAGTCAGTTGATTGATTAGAGCCAAGAGAGGGACTGTTACATTGCTTAGTAGCTGTTCGTGATGGCTGAGTGGTTATCTTGCTTGTCTTTAGAAAGTAGGTTTACTGGGTCAATGCCCGAAAGCGTCAGGCTTCTGAGAATGTTAAGGTTTGAGGATTGTATAATTTGCATTTTTCCCCTAATAATGCATATTTTTAATTTATTTTATTAGAACTGTCATTGCTGTAACAACTTTAATTCGGAATTAGTTAAAAGAAATTAGGGTCCAAATTAAAAAGGGAAAAAAAAAAAAAGGCTACAGTAATTCACAAAATGCATATAGCTCAGCCAAGATAGCCTATATTGAAAATTTCTTTTTTGCACGATTGTGTTTTTTTGTTGTTTTTATAGCTATCTTTGTTAGGCCTTGAAAGTTCGAATTCCCACACAGAAACTTGTTGCTAGGAAAACCGTTCTCCATAACAAAACTATAAGTTACTTACTTACTTACTAACTTACTGGCTTTTAAGGAACCCGGAGGTTCATTGCCGCCCTCACATAAGCCCGCCATTGGTCCCTATCCTAAGCAAGATTAATCCAGTCTCTACCATCATATCCCACCTCCCTCAAATCCATTTTAATATTATCTTCCCATCTACGTCTCGGCCTCCCCAAAGGTCCTTTTCCCTCCGGCCTCCCAACTAACACTCTTATATGCATTTCTGGATTCGCCCATACGTGCTACATGTCCTGCCCATCTCAAACGTCTGGATTTTATGTTCCTAATTATGTCAGGTGAAGAATACAATGCATGCAGCTCTGCGTTGTGTAACTTTCTCCATTCTCCTGTAACTTCATCCCTCTTAGCCCCAAATACTTTCCTAAGCACCTTATTCTCAAACACCCTTAATCTCTGTTCGTCTCTCAAAGTGAGAGTCCAAGTTTCACAACCATACAGAACAACCGGTAATATAACTGTTTTATAAATTCTAACTTTCAGATTTTTTGACAGCAGACTAGATGACAAAAGCTTCTCAACCGAATAATAACAGGCATTTCCCATATTTATTCTGCGTTTAATTTCCTCCCGAGTGTCATTTATATTAAATATATTTTTTAAATAAATTTTGTTACTGTTGCTCCAAGATATTTGAATTTTTCCACTTCTTCGAAAGATAAATCTCCAGTTTTTATAGTTCCATTTCGTACAATATTCTGGTCACGAGACATAATCATATACTTAGTCTTTTCGAGATTTACTTCCAACCCTATCGCTTTACTTGCATCAACTACAATTTCCGCGTTTTCCCTAATCGTTTGTGGATTTTCTCCTAGCATATTCAAGTCATCCGCATAGACAAGAAGCTGATGTAACCCATTCAACTCCAAACCCTGTCTATTATCCTGAACTTTCCTAATGGTATATTCTAGAGCGAAGTTAAAAAGTATAGGTGATAGTGCATCTCCCTGCTTTAGCCCGCAGTGAATTGGAAAAGCATCAGATAGAAACTGGCCTATACGGACTCTGATGTAAGTTTCACTAAGACACACTGAAATAAACCCGTTATAGTATACTTATTGTTGCTTAGTTACCATTACAGTGCAGTTTTGAGAAGACTTTGGAATAATATTGCTCTAAGTTTTCAATGTAAAAGATATTGTATTTGCAATTTTAAAAATATGATAGTGGAAAAAATGTTGCACAATAACTTACACGTTTGTGAAGTGGATTACAAAATCTAAGAAACTGAAAAATTCGCTCTGTTCGTTTTTCAAACTTTTCCTCGATTTTGTAAAAAGCACTTTCCAAACTTCCATCGTAATATTCCATTACATTTTGCTCCTAAAAGAAAATTCTTAAAAGTGTCATATTTTGATATTGACTTTCATATAAAAGACTGCATTTTATGAATTAATTAAAAAAATACATTATAGAAATATGAGAGGATATTTTTCAAGTACAACAAAACAACAAATTTATATTAGAGAGAAAAGTTTCCCAATAGCCTAAAAATTTTTTAATCATGTATGTAATATATTTTGTTTGTTTGAGAATAAAGCAAGACATTAAAGCTAAAAGCCCTCTGCATCAGAGCTTTAAAAATGGCTCCATAGCCGATAACAAAGTTATAAATGTTTATTAAATTTTATGTAAATATTTTTCACATATCAAAGATTATTTGAAAGCACTTTTTTTTTCAATTCACTGGTTTTCCACCATATTTAACCATCCTTTTCCCTCGAAAATCATGTGCAACAGAGCTTTAAAAATAGCGTTGCAGCAGCTGACAAGGACAAAAATGCGCGTTAAATTATGTGTGAAATATTTTTCACATGTCAAAGTATATTTTAAAGATTTTTTTTTGTTAATTTACTGATTTTCTACCACATTAAACCTATTCTCGTCCTTTAAAGTATTTACTCTTACATAATTTTAAAAACAGTACATCAGTGTAGATCAACTCCGACTCTAAATTACTGTTTGAGACAAAAGTAACAGACAATTTTTTTCCAGTGCCAAAAAGAAAATTAGGTTCAATTCGTGAAACTGTATCGTTTCCGCAGAAGTGAGACAACGTTGTCTGGAATTATTACAAACGTTAGAGCACTTTTAATGTCCATGATTTCATATTTTAGTCGACTTTTTAATTGAACAGAACTTATTGAAATTACCAAACACATTCACACATTTAAAATATATGATTTGATCCTAAAACAGCAAATGCTCGTGCCAGGGGCAGTTTCAGTTACATAATATAATACTAGAAGTTAAGTGATATGATTAAAATTTTAAGCAGAAATAAAAAAACAACATTTGAAAAAATATTCATGCGAAAAAGGTGAAGTAATGGACAGTTTAAATTTAAGATAACCAGGAAGTATAAATCTACTACAAAACGCAGTAGCCCGCATTTTGCTTGTATCTCGTCAGATTTTAAAGCTATCTATTTGAAATTTTTAAGACAACTTAAGCAGACTCCCCTATAAATTTTAGTATTGTAGTGAACATATTCTTTGAAGAGGTGGAAAAATTCAAATATCTTGGAGCAACAGTAACAAATATAAGTGACGCTCGGGGGGAAATTAAACTGAGAATAAATATGGGAAATGCCTGTTATTATTCGGTTGAGAAGCTCTTGTCATCCAGTCTGCTGTAAAAAATATGAAGGTTAGAATTTATAAAACAGTTATATTACCGGTTGTTCTGTATGGCTGTGAAACTTGGACTTTCACTTTGAGAGAGAAACAGAGGCTAAGGGTGTTTGAGAATAAGGTGCTTAGGAAAATATTTGGGGCTAAGAGGGATGAAGTTACAGGAGAATGGAGAAAGTTACACAACGCAGAACTGCACGCATTGTATTCTTCATCTGACATAATTAGGAACATTAAATCCAGACGTTTGAGATGGGCAATGGCATGTAGCACGTATGGGTGAATCCAGAAATGCATATAGAGTGTTAGTTGGGAGACCGGAGATTAAAATATGTTTGGGGAGGCCGAGTCGTAGATGGGAGGATAATGTTGAAATGGATTTGAGGGATGTGGGATATGATGCTAGTGATTGGATTAATCTTGCTCAGAATTGGGACCGATGGCGAGCTTATGTGAGGGCGGCAATGAACCTCCGGGTTGTCTAAAAGCCGTTTTTAAGTAAGTATTGAAAGTTTCGTGGCACACCTAGCAAATCTCACTACACAGTAGTATACCGCTCTCAACAATAAATGCAAGTTTAATCTCATGTACGTTGTTTGACCTATAATGTGATTACATTTATTATTATTTTTATTATTATTATTATTATTATTATTATTATTATTATTATTATTATTATTATTATTATTATTATTATTATTGCTATTATGTAGGCCTATTACTTATTTATTAGTGATATCAAGAAATATACAATTTTATTAATGGATATTTATTGGGATGTTTTTAGGTTTCTAATGGCATACTTGCATGCATATTTAGTAGGTTTATAGGTCATGAACTTCTCGGCCCTAATGATAACGGGATGGTATTTGACGAGATGAGGCCGAGCATTCGCTTTATAGTTGGTAAAAACCTCGGAAAAATCCAACTAGGTAATCAATCCAAACGAGAATCAAACCCTTCCAGGGTGCAACTTCGAAATGACGTGCAGACGTGCTACCGCCTGAGCTACGCAGGTGGCAATGTTCATAAAACAGTTATGAGGACACAGTGATAGAGTACCAAATTTCGAAAAATGCTAATAAATACCATTCGGGTTTTCATTTCCCCTAGTAAATTTACCTGCTGCAGAAATTGCTTGTAGATTTATCTGCAAACTCATAACTTCCCGTGGCATTACCTATGATAATGTGTGCGAGAGTCGAGGAGAAACAGCTGACATTTTAATTCCATCAACAGTTACGGAGTTTCCAAACTGCCAGCGATAACGAAACGGCAAAAATATTTTCCTAACTAGTTAGTTTTTCAAATATCCGCTCGACGCCTCACTCCCTCCCGCTCCGTGGCTCCAGGACATGACCCCGCTGACTGACGCCACACAGACTCTATCTGCACGCGTCTCTCACGATCAGACTCCACGCAGAGATGGTTCGTCCAGGGACGTTTATATTTTTCGGGGAAATTTTCTATTCGCTTTTACACAAAAGGCAATAAGAAAAATGTTAGAGCTTTCTTGATACTAAAATAGTATAGCGTTGACAAGATATAGTTTGACAAACCTACAGTGTGGCCATAAAGTCTGGTCACAAAGGGAAAGAAACCCATTTCTTTTCCCCTCCTTCTTCTCCTATTTATTTCTTCCTTTTTCATTTATTTTCTGCCTCTTTTTAAATAAAAAAAAATTTTTTTTGTTTTCCTCTTTCCATTTTCTTCTCTCATTTTCGTCTTCTTTTCCTCCTATATTCCCACCTTTTCTCTCCTTTTTCTTATCTTCGTTTCTTTTTCCATCTTTTTCCTAGTTTTCTTCTCTTCCTTTTCCTCCTATTCTTCTCACCATATTCTGTTTTGCCATTTTTTATCTTCTCACTTCCATTTCCCATTTCATCATATTCTCTTCTTTTCCCCTTTGCCTCCTCATCTTCTCTTCTCTTTCCTCTTTTTTCTCACCTTTTTTTCTTTTCCTTTCCCTACGCATCTCCTATTCCTTTTTTCCCTGTTTCTCCTCATCTCTCCATTTTCTCTTTTTCTCCTCATCTTCTGTTCTTTTCCCCATTTTCTCCTCAACTTCTCTTATTTTCCCGTTTTCCTCCTCATCTTCTCTTCTTTTCCCCTTTTCCTCATCTTCTCTTCCCTTTCTCGGTTTCCATCTCATCTTTTTTCTCCCCTTTTCCTCCTCATCTTTTATTTCATTTCCCATTTTCCTTCATATCTCTTTTTTCCCTTTCCTCCTCATCTCTCCGTTTCCCATTTTCCTCATCTTCTCTTCCTTTTTCCCTTTTCCTCCTCATCTTCTTCTTTTCCACTTTCCTCATCTTTTCTTCTTTCCCCATTTTCCTCATATTTTCTTTTCCCCTTTCCCTCCTCATCTTCTCTTTTCCCCTTTTCCTCATCTTGTCTTCCTGTTCCCTTTTTCCTCATCTTTTCTTCTTTTCCCATTTTCCTTCTCATCTTCTCTTCCTTTCCCCTTTTATTCCTCATCTTCTCTTCTTTTCTCATTTTCCTTCTCATCTTCTCTTCTTTTCCCCTTTTCTTCCTCATCTTCTGTTCATTTCCTCTTTTTCTTCTCTTTTTGTCTTCCTTTTCCGTTTTTCCTCCTCATCTTCCCTTTTTCCCCCTTTTCGTCCTCATATTTTCCCCTTCTCCTCTTCATGTTCTTTTTTTCCCGTCTTCTTCCTCATCTGGTCTTTCCTTTCCTCTTTTTTCTTCTCATGTTCTCTTCTTTTCCCGATTTTCTCTTCACGTCCTCTTCCCTTTCTCCTTTTCCTCCCCATCTTCTCTTGTTTTCCTTTTCCTCTTCACCTTATCTTCCTTTTCCTCCTCATCTTCTCTTATTTTCTCTCTTTCTCCCTCACCTTTTCTTTCTTTTCCCCTTTTTCCCCTCATATTCTCTTCTTTCTTCCTCATCTTCTTCTCATCATTTTCTCCTTTTCTTCCTCATCTTCCCCTCTTCCTTTTCCCCTATTGTTCCTCATATTCTCTTCCTTTTTCTTGAATATACATTATTTTTAAAATAACACCGTCTAATTGATAATGAAATATGTCAAATTGGTCTAAAGCTTCTGACAGAAGTCAATTAAATGTTGATAAATAAAATTTATTTAGCATTTGTATGGAATATAAGTTCCTTCTGAGCTTATTCATATTGCACTTATAGTCGCGACGCTGTTGTTTCCGGCGTGACTCCGCCTCTTTGCTTACGTCTTAGGAAGTGAAGGCTCTATAAAGTCTAGGTAGATAGTATGGTTCGCCATTTGTGTTCTTTCGTTCCCGAGCTACCATACGAGGAATCTATTTGCCACATCGTTAAACATTATCATGTCGTAGCTCCTATGACAATAAATCAAACGCACTGTAATTCAGCAAATAATTGAGCGGCAAATAACGTCTTCGTGTGCTTTCTGCGAACGCCAACGAAAGAGCCAAAATGGCGGGCGATTATATTAAGTATTTATTGAGCCTTAAGAAATGAATAACGTCCTCATAAGCGAATCACAAGACGCACGCGTTTAAATGTAGCCGACCTGAAACGCGATTGGCTACCGGAAATTAGAGCGACAGGACTATAGATTAAAATATGCTGTAGTGGTAAAATCATGAAGTTAAAAAATTTATTGTGACTCTGTGTTTGGACTGCGTTCAAAAAGCTAATTAATTTTTATTCCCACGATTATTTTCAAGTTTTTGAGCAAATATGAACAAAAAATTTTGAAAACTTTAATGCAAGGAGTCTTTTCAGTAATGTCATTATAAAATATATTTAAAAAATATAATTTCAAAACTATTAGCCCTAATGACATCATATTTTGTACAGATGACAGTAGGCCTGTTATGCAGTTTAAATTTCACAAATGTTGGATGGAAATTGTGGAAGTTTTAAAAGTCTCATGTATCCCCTTAAGATGCAAATCCGTTTCCGAGCTTCGTATCCGCTTCATCATGAGGAAGGGAAGGGAAAACGAAACATACCTGTTGGGTCTGTTACCAGTCTTGGTTCTCATAGTAAAAGCAGAAAGAATTTTGTGCGAGATCGTGCGTATTTGCTTGGTTTCCGCACAAAACCAATCCGCGGAAAGTCTAAAATTCCACATTCAGTATTCCCAACCTAACACACATAACAATTTCCCACTTCTTACCGCTTAAGTGACATATTGATTTTACTGCTTTAGGCTTTTAACATATTATTTTTAGAGACGTTCAATATAGTAATAATTATAAATTGGAAACTTACCACTGCAATTTCACTTAAATTGCACTGTTAATTATTGTTTTTAAATATTTGCAAAAATTAAGTAAAGTCTACAACTCCACTAAAGTTACTGCATTCGTGATGCAAGTAACATTAAGGAAGCCGTGAAAAAATCAACAAGATTCAAGACTCATCATAGACTGGGGGGGAAAAAAAAGACAAACGTATATCACGGCCTGCTGGACTATAGTAAACACAGAAAACATTTTAAAGCAACAATGTTGAAGACAGATATTTTTGTTTTGCAAATTTGCCATCATTGAACACAAACCAAGATGGAGATTTCATTGCAACTAATTAGAAATTCCTTTTTCAGGTATGTAATAAACGATCTTCGCACAAAATAATGTACGATACACGAGCAATTTGTTTTCTTTGAATTCTCGGAAATTAAAAAAGCTCAACTACGTTTCGCTTTTTCAAACTTTTCCTCAAACATGAAAACTTCAACATACCGCTCTTGTAACGCATATTACTATTTAGTGAAGAAAAAGCGAAGTCTTGCCATAAAGTTTCTTAGCATCACTGACCCCACGTGGCGCTCCATCTCGTGTGCTCCTACTTTATGCAGAGTGCGTACAGCCTCACGACGAGCCCTGTTGCAAGGTGCGGGCGTCTCCCGCGGGACGCGTGTGTCGGCATGAAGAATTGAGTGTGAAAGCATTTCTATGTATTGTACAATTCTATGTAAAAGTAATATTGATTAATGCGAAGAAGTTAAAATGCAGATTTATTGACAGTTAAAGGGAATAGACCGGAGTGACGTCACCAGTTGGGTGTGGTCGTGCGCCAGTTACCATGGCAACGGTCCCGTGTCCTACTGTTTTGCTGCAAGTCGTGTTTATACGATGTAGGGCATTGTAGAGCTCTGAATTCGCGCGCGCCGAATGGATTCCTTTTCTTTTCCGGCGCGGCGGCCTGTTCGATATCTCGAAGTAATCCCACCGAGGCTTCTCACACGGAACAGCCGAGCTGTTTGAAGCAAGTTTTGCATATCCAATTTTAAAATTCACACGATTCAAGTGTGTCGTTGGTACTGATGTTTAATTTAGAGTTATTGTGCCGAAGCTCTGTGGCTTGTGAGATAGTCAACAAGACGGGTGCCTTGAGTAAAGTGGTGTCCCGGCAGCCCTCAGTCACCCCCAAAGCTGGAGATAGCACCTCAAAGGAAACTGTAAATTTTCGACGTCTTATAATTCAAATTTTATTTCCTTTTTATTAAAAAAAAAAAGAGTATGGAGAGGAAATTTTCGCGTTGCTGCAAAAATATATTTAGTGATTTTCGCGGGAAAATAGGCCTATAAATGTTTTCAACATCCCTGATCCCGGTAAATCTCTGTAGCCAGAAACTGCAATTCCCACAGTATCCAACATTACTCACGAAATTTACGAAACGTTGGCCAAACAATTTGATCTGTCGGTAAGGAAGGCTGCTGTCGGGGTTTTCTCCTTTAGTTTCATTTATTTTATTTTAGTAGGTTATTTTACGACGCTTTATCAACAGCTTAGGTTATTTAGCGACTGATTGAGATGAAGGTGATAATGCCGGTGAAATGAATCCAGGGTCCAACACCGAAAGTTACCCAGCATTTGTTCATATTGGGTTGAGGGAAAACCCCGGAAAAAAACTCAACTAGGTAACTTGCCCCGACCGGGAATCGAACCCGGGCCACCTGGTTTCGCGGCCAGACGCGCTAGCCGTTACTCCACAGGTGTGGAATCTCCTTTAGTAGATGTATTCGTTTGCAACTATTACTATGATTAACAATAATACAGTAGATTAGATTTTGAAAGAAATGAAGTTATAAGATCAAAATTGAAAGTCAAAAATATAGTTCCAGAAATCGATGATTACCGACAAGAATGGAAAACGATATAGAAAAGATGAAACATTCTCGATTTCTAAAGGTAGCAATGTCATTCAAGCAATGAGTAGGCAGAAGAAAATGATGGATGGACCAGTGAAAATCGGAACAGTAACTAGAATCTTAGGCCTAATACGGAAAGTCAGAAGCAGAAGAATAAGAAGATAAAAAGTCGTTCTTTCATTCATAAATGAATGGAGTTTGTCAATAAATTATCATTTATCAATTGTTTTATTTCTGTTGCATTGGCAACGATTACATTCATTTCATTTAGTGTTCTGTCCAAGGGCAGATCTTTCACTGCAAACCCAGCTTTCTTCAATCTTTCCTATTTTATGCCTTCCTCTTTGTCTCCTCATATGATCCATATTATATCTTAATGTCGTGTATCACCTGATATTTTCTTCTGCCTCGAACTCTTCTCCCATTCACCATTCCTTCCAGTGCATCCTTCAGTAGGCAGTTTCTTCTCAGACAGTGACCCAACCAATTCCTTTTCCTCTTCCTGATCAGTTTCAGCATCATTCTTTCTTCACCCACTCTTTCCAATACAGCTTCATTTCTTATTCTGTCTGTCCACTTCACACGTTCAGTGATTCAAAATTATTGAAACAGTTTCATATGAAGACATTGTTACACAAAACAGCCCTAGTCACTTTTAATGAAATTGAGTTAAGGACACATTTGCTACTATTTCAAATGTTTATAGACTTCAAAAACGATCCATGTTAGGTGCAATAGCCACAAGGATGAATACTAGTTGTACAGAAACAGCTGACATGTGTTGTTCTATTTATTTTGATTATTCTCCTGAAAAATAGCAATTTTGACAAGGGTTGTTTTTGTAATAATGTCTTTATATGCGTATTATAAAGTGACCATGAATGGTACAGTAACATGATATGTGTCAGTTATCAGTGAATCTCACAAAGTTCTAATTGACACCTCACAAGCACTCAACGTGAGAATTCCATGTTACTCGGCATAGGGGAGAGTCGGGTAGTATCGGACATCGGGTAGTATCGGACAGTGCGTTTCTTTCATCTACCACCACATGGTAGTACCTGAATGACATGGTTATGTTTCTCTATGCGACATCACAGAAACGTAACCATGTCAATCAGGTACTATCATCGTGTGGTAGATGAAAGAAACTTACTTTCCGATATTACCCGATGTCCGATACTACCCGACAATTCGATAATGAAATCCTTGCCATAATCTTTTCAAGATGTTCCTGTTTATGGATATAGTTACAACAGTGGCCCTTTGTATTAAATGTTGAAGGTGGCAAAGATAATACAAAGACAGTGCCCTTCACATATCCCCAAAGAATGAAGTTGTATAGCGTCAGATCTGGTGACCTGGAGGCCGAGCGCAGTAGGTTAGATTAGTTACTGTAAATCAATCCAATGTTGTGACAGATGTTCATTGAAGAAAATACGGACTTCATTATGGAAATGAGGCGGAGCGTCATTTTGTTGTAAAAGGGAGACAATGTGGAACAACATTTGCACCATTATTGAGTTTGTTTTTACTTGCTATAGAATGGAACTGGTTATGGTGTCAAAAAAGTACTCTTTAAGTCATAAGTTTACGCTATACTTAATTATTCATATTTTTGTTAATTAAATGTATGAAATTTAAAAAAATTGCAAAGGTTTTTACCAGTAAAACTTGTTGGAACCGGACTCTCCTCTTGTAGAAAAAGAATTTACCTGGCCGCCTCTTTCAAAGGTTGAGAACCACTGATCTATAGCGTATACTGTATTTCGCAAAGGTTGATCACGAAATAATACAGTAGAACTTGGTTATAGAGACCTCGTTTTGTGCGACACCTCGCCTATAACGTCAAATATTCTGTGGTCCCTACTAATTCCCCATAATTGTTTAATACGACAAACGCATATGTGTCTACCTCGCATATAACGTCATTTTCAACCTCAGTTTGGAATAAGATTTTCTAAGAACCAAAGTATTTTAAGAAATATTTTGTTGAAATCTGACCCTGACAAATTCTTTACAGTCTCCTTCTGTCATAGACCTCTGGAATGCAGGCGGATTCCCCACCCCATTATAACCTGCCCGAATTCATGCAGTATTAGATCAGTTTCGACAGGAAGTTTTCACTAAGTGCACGCATTTTAACGCAGTATGGCCACTAAAAGAAGCGAGTGACGCTTTAGAAGTCATTAGAATTATGAACATGTTCTATGAAGCTAGGGAAGGGAGCAGTGAAATTGCAACTGAAATTATGAACATAGAACCTAATTTAGCCCTAGAAAGTGTGTATTGGGCAAGTAGAAGACAACAGAGTAAAATGACTGATTACTTCACTTCTAAGTAAAGTAGTTTGGTGAGTACTGAACAAACTGTTTTAATACAGGATACTGTTTTTATAATTGTAGGCCTACGTGTATTTTATTATGTTCATTGTAGGCTTAAAAGTCAATACATAAATCTAAAATAAGTCTAATTAAGTTTGTTATTTTTCATTTTCCACCTACTAGATTGATAATGTGAATCTCGGTTACTACGACACTCGTTTATAACAACATAATTTTTAAGGTCCCTTGGATGTCGTTATAACCAAGTTCTACTGTACTTCTCTTTCTGCGAATTTTTCTTATTCAGTGTTGTGAATACTGTAATGAATTTATATACCAAGACCCTCTAGTGTTATAAATGTTTTGAGGTGTTCAGCTGTAATCTGTTTTCATCGCGGAAGCTTGTAAAACTTTCGTATAGTAAGCCTACTGATTCTGTAATAAATAACATTTCTGTATACCAAATTCGTGGAAGGCGATGTAAATGTTGCTATGGTGCTACAACATATCCAGGAGATTAGTGTAAATTCCGAATCTGGATCATTCAGTGCAAAAAAAAAAAACACATTGAGATATAAATGTAGTTGAACTGAATAGCTTAGCGAATTCTCAGAACACAGCTAAAGTGTATACAAGCTGCCGATTTCTGAGTATTGTGTTGGATAAAGAAAATTGTCACACTTGGGATATTCAAGAAGTGAAGCGATCATTATCGCTGTAAATCCAGAACTTTTCTTCGAATTGTCTTGTAAATGTCAATTCTTCTTTAAATAAATCCTATTCGTTTTCAATGGCAAGATTTGTACTGTTTTTGTAAGAAGTGTCCAAAGTTAAGCGAGTGGGACTCGTACTGAGGCTGCACTAGGGCATGGGTTTCAACCCTGCTTTGAATTGATTGTCTGGTTGAGTTTTTAAAGTGAAACGTTCATGTTCGAATTCAAAATGGATAAAATGTTACGAAAGTTTCAACATCTGACGACACTTGCTTAGCAACGACAATGAGTTAGTCACTATTTTGACGTCACGTATGAAAAAGTTGATGTAAGTTTACGTGCAGTGGTCAGGAAAATGTTGGAAAATTAGTCTAGAAAGTCAGGGAAAATCAGGGAAATTAATTTCCATATTTCTGTGGGAACCCTGTATTTACAATCCATGCCGCTACAGCCCTTTGCAGAGCAAGACCGACCAGCCGGCTGCTGGCTTCACGTCCACATGTCGAAACAGAGGTTGACGATCATCCAATCAGAATGGAGGTATTGTATTGTTAGCATTACAGTATGATCCTCCAGCCATTATAGCTGATTTGCGAAACCGGATTTTCGCTACCTATCGTAGCTCCCCAAGTGCATCACGATGCTGGGTGGGCACCGGTCCCATACACAGGTCGAAATTTCATGAGCAAGTTTCTTCCCCCATGAGGACTCGAACCAGCGCGCATTCCGAAATGCGAGTCCTAGGCGTGATGCCTTAGACCACGACGCCACGGCGAGGAACCCTGTATTTACGTCATGAAATATTGAGATAATGTTTTAATTTCTTACTGAATAAAATTTGTGCATTGAATACTGCATTTTCTTTAGGATTGCGTAAGATGAATTGCAGTGCGTAAAGTGATTACTTACTTTTTTACGCACTAGTGTTTTAAAGACTCACTTTACGCACTGATAGTAGTGGGTAGAATGCAACTTTACGTACTATCATGAAAAAATAACTTTTGTGCGAGATCGTGCATATTTGCTTGGTTTCCGCACAAAACCAATCCGCGGAAAGTCTAAAATTCCACATTCAGTATTCCCAACCTAACACACATAACAATTTCCCTCTTCTTACCGCTAAAGTGACATATTGATTTTACTGCTTTAGGCTTTTAACATATTATTTTTAGGGACGTTCAATATAGTAATAATTATAAATTGGAAACTTACCACTGCAATTTCACCTAAATTGCACTGTTAATTATTGTTTTTAAATATTTGCAAAAATTAAGTAAACTCTACAACTCCACTAAAGTTACTGCATTCGTGATGCAAGTAACATTAAGGAAGCCGTGAAAAATCAACAAGATTCCATAACCTTACCGTTTGTTTTAAGTTCGCATTTAGAGACTGGGGGAAAAAAAGACAGACGTACATCACGGCCTGCTGGAGTATAGTAAACACAGAAAACATTTTAAAGCAACAATGTTGAAGATAGATATTTTTGTTTTGCAAATTTGCCGTCATTGAACAGAAACCAAGATGGAGATTTCATTGCAACTAATTAGAAATTTCTCTTTCGGGTCTGTAATAAACGATCTTCGCACAAAATAATGTACGATACACAAGCGGTATGTTTTCTTTCAATTCTCGGAAATTAAAAAAGCTCAACTACGTTTCGCTTTTTCAAACTTTTCCTCGAACATGAAAACTTCAACACACCGCTCTTGTAACGCATATTACTTTTGTGTCACTCCTGATATAAATTTTATAGTGATTTTATTTTGTCTTCACAGATGGTTCAGATTGTAATACAATGGCTTTACATTAACAAAATTTTGTTGAATTGTGGTCTTTTTATGTTTTATAACTTATAGAGTATTGAATTATTGACATTTGGTGTTACTCGTTTGCTGTAGTAACTTTGTTATCAGCAAATAAAGCAATTTATCATAATGTCGTCATCGGTAAAATGTTCATGTCGAATATTGTGACATTTATCAATGACATCGTGTATATAAATATTAAACGGAGTTGAACATCCTTGTCTGATATGAGCAGACCAGGATATCTTCTCAGAGCCTTGTTCGTGTTTGGAATTTTGGCAATACAACAGTAATAGAATAATGTTCTTATATTAGCGCCAATCGATTGAAAAAATTAGCATGTTGCGAAGAAGTGAAGTTTATTCATTCTGCTGGCGGTGGTTAAACCCTGAACTGTACGTGAGTACGTTGCATGCAGAGTCCCGGATCGCGTGACACAGTGTGTATCTGCACAGATACGTTTTATCGCATTATTTTGTATGTTCCTCAACACCGAATATTTTTAAAGTTACATGCCCTTTCATTCTGCATTAATATTTTCTACAAGGGAGAGGGTGAACCCATAGCAAACTATTACGCTAGCCTCTCGTGCATCGCTGTGGAGTAACGATGAAACGAACGGGCTCGACTTCAAATGAATCGGTCATGTGTAAAACCACATGAGTCCACATTTTTACGAAAATGAGTTAC
Source organism: Periplaneta americana (assembly GCA_025594305.2). Lineage (NCBI taxonomy): Eukaryota > Metazoa > Arthropoda > Insecta > Blattodea > Blattidae > Periplaneta > Periplaneta americana. The sequence goes on along the minus strand of JAJSOF020000003.1, from coordinate 28,227,259 downwards.
CTGTACTATAGGAAGCACTATGGATAGACGCTTCATTTCCAGTCAAAATAACACGAGTCCGATCATTATTTACTTACTTACTGGCTTTTAAGGAACCCGGAGGTTCATTGCCGCCCTCACGTAACCCGCCATTGGTCCCTATCCTGAGGAAGATTAATCCATTCTCTATCATCATATCCCACCTCCCTCCAAGCCATTTTAATATTATCCTCCTATCTACGTCTCGGCCTTCCCAAAGGTCTTTTTCCCTCCGGCCTCCCAACTAACACTCTATATTCATTTCTGGATTCGCCTATACGTGCTACATGTCCTGCCCATCTCAAACGTCTGGATTTAATGTTCATAATTATGTCAGGTGAAGAATACAATGCGTGCAGTTCTGTGTTGTGTAACTTTCTCCATTCTCCTGTAACTTCATCCCTCTTAGCCCCAAATATTTTCCTAAGCACCTTATTCTCAAACACTCTTAACCTATATTCCTCTCTTAAAGTGAGAATCCAAGTTTCACAACCATAAAGAACAACCGGTATTATAATTGTTTTATAAATTCTAACTTTCAGATTTTTTGACAGCAGACTGGATGATAAAAGTTTCTCAACCGAATAATAACAGGCATTTCCCATATTTAGTCTGTGTTTAATTTCCTCCCGAATATCATTTATATTTGTTACTGTTGCTCCAAGATATTTGAACTTCTCCACCTCTTCAAAAGATAAATTTCCAATTTTTATATTTCCATTTCGTAAAATATTCTGGTCACGAGACATAATCATATACTTTGTCTTTTCGGGATTTACTTCCAAACCTATCTCTTTACTTGCTTCCAGTAAAATTCCCGTGTTTTCCCTAATTATTTGTGGATTTTCTCCTAACATATTCACGTCATCCGCATAGTCAAGCCCTCTCTGTTATCCTGGACTTTCTTAATGGCACCGATCATTACTAAGCATTATATAAAATCTTAAGATATTGAGTTTTATCAAAACCACATCAGTCCCGGATTCATGTGGCTTTAACGCTTAACACTATGATGCAGCCATGACGCATTTGCTATCATGCACTTGTTTGTCAAGGTATTGGACAGTGAGTGTAGTTCCAAGAGTCCTATGGAAGAAAAAATAATCAACAATGTTCTATGAAAGTACCTGTACCAGATAGAACAGTCATTTTTAATAAAACTACGTCATTTGAAAACAAAAATGAACAAGATGTGTACCTGTATATCTTCAAGGACTTGTAGAAGTGCATGATGTAAAGAGAAAAAGTCATCGAAGAGAGATCCCAAAGCAAGAAACACCGTCTTTTTTGGAGGGATAATATGCAATTTATGTTATTTCTTATTGTGAACTAAAGATATGTCTGTACTCATACATTGCCATTAAACATGTGACACACTGGTATGAAAATTAAATACTCGCGAATAACTTTTTTTTAAGTCGGGTATGATATTTTGAATTTAATTTGTGAATGATATGAATCATTTTGAATATGAAATAAAAATAACAATATAAATTGATTGAAAAATGTAAAATAATGTATTTCACAGTACAACAAACAATACACTCCATATTTTGTCAGGATACTGGATTCGTTATTATTGGTACTTGTTGAAACAACATGAGTCCAAGAAATTAAAAAATATTTTAAGGTGATATGAAATGAGATAATTAAGATACAATGCTTTTATAATCAGATATACTAATGTATGGTCCTCCTGTAAAAATTTCACAGACGTAACAGAAAATACATTAATTATAAGTAGTTTTTTCCATGTTTCTCGGAACTTATTTCCTGTGACTCATGTGGTTTTATAAATGACCGATTCTGATCCTGGTTGAGACAAGTTATCTATTGAAAGGTTTTCCGAGGTTTTAACTCCACCACCGAACTTGGACCTCATGGTATATGGTTATTAGTTGTTTTGGTAGTGCCGTGTACCGTGGACTCTCCTCTGGGGCTCATATTGCTCATGGGATCTAGGGTTGAGGGTCCGCGGTGTGGGTGTAATGCGCTTGCGTCAGATTTGTTGTTTGCAATTGAGGAATTGTTGGTTTTGTATTGCTTGTAGTATGAGCACGAAATACAGGCGCTTTGACATCCCTGATCTACACGATAGTAGCTAAACTATTCAATTTTTGGGCATATTGGCTTAATTTCGGTCATATCAAAAACAAAACAGTCACCTGCTTCTTGTGGAGGTAAATAGGATGAATTGTCTCTGAACATTCTTGCTAGACCAATACTCTACCAACTTCACAAAAAAAAAAAAAAAAAAAAAAAACGTATTTGAATAGAAAGTCGTTGGAGCAAACCGATTACCCTAACATTTTAAAATTCCTTTTCCGAACGAATTGTTACATTTGCTCGGATCAAATTTCTGCACATGTAAAAGACAAAACTAAAATTCTTTCAATCATTTATTATCATAATACGTTGATCTCTTTAAGGGGTTAGGTACAGCTTAGAGCAGTAAAATTTTTGGAAATATTCAAGATTTTTTTCCTCCATTACTGTATCTTGTACAAAAATGAAAATTGGTATGTGTAAAACACTGTCCTGCTATATGAAAAAAAAATATTTTTACGATTAAAAAATTACTTATATATTTTTTTCAGAATTCAAAATGGTGGCAGTTCACTGTGCAGTGGTGAAGCGTTTCCCTCGTAACTCATAAACTTGTTAACTTTTTCATGTTTTCTCTCTTTTATTTTATTGCTGAAACTCATATTTATAATACCATGCTCTTTCAACTACATTCCTTAATAAATAATTTTTTTATTTTGTGTTAGAAGAAAATATTGATATTTGACCATTTTTTAATGAATCAATCTCTCAAAGGTAGAAGAGTGATCTTGTATCATATTGTAGATATGACATGTATAAATACACACAAAACATTTCTTCATATAAAGTTGGATAGTTTTTTAGTTATGTGGGAAACACTTCTTCACTGCACAGTGAACTAAATTTTGAAACAAAAAAAAAATGTAAATATCTTTTTTTTAAATCGTAAACATATTTTTTTCATATAGCAGAAGGACAATGTTTTAAATATACCAATTTCCATTATTGTACAAGATAAAGTAATGGATAAAAAATACCGGTTGAATATTTCCAAAATTTTACTGCTGTAAGCTGTACCTAACCCCTTAAATTGGCTGAGCATATTGGGAATTAAATCAATGGCTTTCTCAAAACACACTATGAAATATTTATATAAAACAATTTTTATCTCGGAAAGGAAGCAAAAACGAGCAAAATTCTATTAAACTTGTTTGTTTGAAGTATCTCAAAGAATAACCCACCCCGAAATTAATTATGTTACTCACGGTAAATTTTTTATATAGATATCCCTCATAAAAGTAGGAAGTCACAAACTGATACTTTTTACTAGCCTTGTATACCTATTTTACTGCTTCCGAACTCAAGAGAGTGAAGAATAATATTTGCACAATATTGAACGGCCATTATGAGTTACATAAAAAACCTGACATAAATTTAAGAAATAGTGGAAATCCCAGAGATACCGGTTTACATTCCTGACAGGGAAATTGGAATTCATCTCATTTCCATAAGAATTGATTGTCACTTTTCTTATGTTTATTTTAGCTTGTCTTAAGCGGTGACCTTGAGCTGTTCCGATCACACGCCAAGGAAGTCCTGCTACTTGTGAATGCCAGATATTAGGCTAGAACAGACCGAAAAGACAAGGCAGAAGTTTATGATAATGAAATACGGCGCTGGAATAGTACCGACACTAAAATAAAACTAAGTTCGCACAATTAGCAGAACAAGAAAAATCAGCTTCTAATATGCAACCAGTCACCGAGGAAAGAACGCCCGTATCCAAAAGCTTGAACGTCTACTTGAAATGCTTCGAATACCAGTGGCTGTAAACATGGAGAACCGACAACAGAGTAGACAGCTGTCTATACGCCGAGGCCGTCCTGAAAGAGTCCAACTCCAATTTCTACGTCAACATCACAGGATGGGTAGTCACGATGTTGCACGTGTCGGAATTGCTCGTCTCCTCACAGAAACATTGCTTCACAGATCACACCTAGCTGAATCCATCGTGTGGCAGGCCTGACAAGAAGAAGAAGAAACCCTACACTATAGTCTGTTTCAATGTCTGACCAAAGACTTTTCAACAGACTATTACACTTTTACTACGTCATACTACTTTTGACCAATAAAACGGTACGAAAGGACGTCTTTCAACCAATCATGGGTGCTTATCGCACAATTTTATGGCGTCCCTAGCATTTGTTTAATTTTATCGCTTCTCTAGCCATTTGTTTATTTGTTTGCCAACATTTAAAATTGCACTGGTCTTAAAAAAAAAAAAAAAAAAAAAAACAGAAAATTACAAACCACTCCAGTCGATGCACAGCAGTTTCAAATATGACTCGCATTGGCATTCAAGAACAAGAATAAATAAAGTTCACTGGTCATAGCTATGCATCTTCCCTGAAACCCTATTTACAAATAAATAAAGAGCACCATTCGGAAATCCCGAATAAGTTGAGGAATACACCATGTATATCAACGAGTTCCACTTCTTTTACGCACACGTCCAATATAACACGAACTGAACCACCAACCACTAAAACGTTCAAAATTGAAAATTGTACTTTCAATAATTGTTCCTTTTAAAATTAGTCACGTTTATATTTTATTTTATCATCCTTAATTGACATTTTTCATGTTTATTTCATAATCTCTAATTAAAACTTTTCTAACACTTGTTTATATTATTTAGGTTATGTTATAGCTTCTGCTGTATGATATTATGGATAGTCACGTATCAGAGATTGTTTAATACTAAGATTTATTGAAAATCAACTGTCAAGTGACGTTGATTACTGGAATCCGGATAATTGAAGTGGAATGCAACTGCTTTAATAAAAATGAAACAATCAAAAACCCTTCTTGACTAGTAACCTTCCACAGAGTTCAATGAAAATTTCATAGTTGGCACAACTGATAACAAGAAAACAGCTAATCATAACACACTACTGCCATCTAGCGTAATATTTGTAATGTTGAGATGGTAAAATAATACATTTGAAGACAGTTGTATTGTCGGAAGTCAATTAATATTTGATTGTATTGGAGTACTTCGTTACTTCTAATCTTTATATACTTTTTTTCTAATCGTGTAATAGTCAATTAAATCCCACTCGAGTTTTGATTTTCTCTGGATAAATCAAAACCTCTGGTGAGATTACTGTTGATAAACTGCTAGAACGAACAAAAGTCAACAATATTTACTTTTTCCGTCAAGAAATAACAGCAGATAAATATTTATTTTATAGAATAGAGAGTAGTTTTGAAACCAATTTGACCTGAATCAAAGAAGATTTACAAAAAGGAACAGACAAAATTTCATCTCAATAAAACAATAAACTATACTGACCAAATATTACTTCATAGGCTTTTTTTAAACATGAAAACCACAATCGTCTTCTAAATATCACACACTGGATTTTCTTCTTCGTCTGGAACATTAGAAACATGATCGGTGAAGAGTTTTTATACCACTGCAGATGTGTCTCGAATAGATCGTGTCATCGATACATCCTGATGCTGGATACAATATCAAGTTATATCTTATCTTTTTTTAGTTAGTTATTTAATGACGCTGTGGCTACTACTAGGTTAATTAACTTCGATGGAATCGGGTTATCCGAGTTACGCTTGTTTCAACCGTGAAAAAAAATTATTTTTGTAATCATCCGAATTGCACTTAAGAATGTCCCCCACATGAGTTGGATGGCTAGGAAGGAACGATATGTAAGCAGGCACAAATTTAAATTTACCGCTGAAACATTAGAGGAGCATTTGACGCATAATTTCTAGAAATAGGCCCACTAATGAAATAAGCGATTGCTTTGTTTTTAATTTTATTCCATTGCTGCCAAAACATAATGTACCTGGTCGAAAATTACATTGACGAAAAATAACAATTTTGACCAGAAATTTGGACGAATCTTCACTCACTTCAGACAGAACAACCAATCCATGAAAAGTAGTGTTGTGGGATTTAATCGATTAATCGATCAATTTCTGTTGTAAGATTAATCGATGAAAAATATTTAATCGAATAATCGAGTCGATTAAAATTAATCGGTTGTAGTTGATATTAATTATTATTTTGTTAATACAAAATCATACTAAAAATTCCGACAATATTTCTCTCTCGGAAATTGCTTACTTAAAAGCGCAATAGTACTGTCATTTTCTAACAGTAAACCAGATAGCGTAGGAAAACTCTTTGCACAAACACTTCAGAAAGAGATGGAGATATGAGGACAGTGACCTAGCCTACCTCTATTGAGAGTTGGAACTCAATGCGAAACCCTTATTAAGTTTTATGTTTTTCCAAGAAAACTTCCACCTTGTCAGCCCATCTTCCTAGCATATAAAATACATACTTTTCTGGGATTCTTCACCCTCATTCTTTATAAAATAGCCATATAAATGTTTTCTCAAATCAGTCGATGGTGCCGAATAAACTAAAAAATATTTATAACTGCCATTTTCAACATCATAATTGTGTGAATCATGAAAATAATGAAATCTAAACAAAGGAACAGATTGCTGCATCTTGAAGATGATTTAATTTTGACCTGTCAACCATAAGGCCACGTATAGAGAAACTTTGTGCACCCCACCAAGCGCAGACTTCACATTAATTTAAATAGGTGAGTTTTCAACAACTATAATAAAAACTTTTATCGGACATTCAGCATAGAGTCGACTTGGGTGGCACAGACGGTATAGCGCTGGTCTTCTGTGCCCGAGATTGTGGGTTCGATCCCGGCCCAGGTCGATGGCATTTAAGTGTGCTTAAATACGACAGACTCATGTCACTAGATTTAGTGGCATGTGCGGGACAAAATTCCGGCACACCGGCCACGTTGATATAACCCTAGATCATATATGTAACAGATAGGTCGGCCTTATAGGCTTTGACGTTAACAACTTTTGTCAGGTTTACTACGCTGCCATCTAGTTGTTATATAAGGAGTCATGTCATAATTCCCATTTGAATTGCATTAGCGACTGTACTGCCATCTCGTGTTCGTTTACGGCGACGGGTGGCGATCCTGACGGCTGTTCTCTTCAAAGTGCTGCCGATTTTAACATAGCGATGAGTTATCTGTTACACATATGATCTAGGATATAACCTCGGCAGTTGCGAGCGTCGTTAAATAGAACATATTCTTATTCCAGCATAGGGATTTTTGATACATACCTTTGTTGTTTCCTAATGCCACTACTTAACATGCTGCTTTTTTTTTTTTTTTTTTTTTTTTGGCGTGTGTTAACATAGACCTATCTACAGCACTGGATGTCCGACACTACAAAGAAGTTATCAGTGCTTCTTTTCTGGCGGAACGCGCTTGAAGGGCGTTCTGGAACTTTTTTCTTGTATATTTTTCATCATGAGACTGAAATATGTGTAACTATGTTTTTAATATAATTTTTCTTTGAATTCCTCTTAGACTTTGAAAGTCTTAGTTGGACGAAAATGAAGTTAAAAACGACAGTAATCATCTCCCCGTCCGCTATAAAATATTCTACAGAGTTCCACCACCTTTTCCTATAGAAGAAAAGCATTGGTTGTTATTATATTAGTATTAGTATTTATTTATTTAACCTGGTAGAGATAAGGCCGTCAGGCCTTCTCTGCCCCTCTACCAGGGGATTACAACTATAATATGAACAATAACATTACAATTAACATTAAATTTACAATTACAATTACAATAAAAATTAAAGTACGACTAAATTACCTGATTAATGACAACTAGACATTTTATCAGAGAAGTTAAGAACAAAGAATATTTTTGTATTTACTGAATTACAAATTAAACCTACAATAACAAAAATCTATAGTAATGAAATTACCGGATATTGAAATATTTTGTGATAGATTAAGATTACAAGAAAACATGTCTGAACGAGTCTCAATTACTGGCCAAGTGCCTAGTAAGTTTGCGTTTGAATTCAAGTTTATTTCGACAGTCCCTGATGCTAGTAGGTAACGAATTCCAGAGTCTTGGCAGGGCTATTGTGAAAGAGGATGAGTATGAGGAGGTGCGATGGGATGGTATTGCTATTAATAAAGAAATAGGCCTAAGTGTGCCGCGATATAGTGGGCGTTCAGTAAAGTGTATCGTCAGTCAAAAAAGGTTGGGAACCATTTGTCTAATGTGCTGCATCTAACAATGAAGTCATTAATAGGGGGACAAAATGTAAAATTCGGGGTCTGTCCCCGGAAAAGGGGTCTTTGGTAATCTTAAATTAAAAGTAGTTCTCTTCGAACTTTTCTGTTTCCGAAATTATAGTGAGTAAGAGTGCGAGCAGCTATACGGAATACCTGATCCTGTTGTCCAGAAGAGAACAATGGAGGCATTCTCACCCTCTGCATAGATACTACATGATGGTTGAAGTCTATTTTCGCATGTGGGAACGGCCGGCGGTATGGATGCGACCGTACCTCATTTGCTTCGGTACTAAATTAAGATGCGGTGCCCTGGCCTGCGCTGCTAGACCTGTCTGCAGGAAGTGAATCGTAATACGCACGTTGTGCGCGGAGGAGGAAGCAGGGATCTGTGGAGGCGGTCTTCGCTTTATCTCTAACAAGGGATCGGCCTCGTATTCCTATAGTCGTAAATGCAGCTTATGATTATGTGCTGCACCAACAAAAATAAACGCATGCAACCTGAAAGTAAATTAGAGGAACAGACCCTTCTGTGGCTACTACTGTAGGTACACAATCAGCATGTCATACCGGCGACCCGGTTCATCAGGCTGAGATTTTTCATAGTGACGTAATGGAGGACAAGGTTACAGTTGGAGTTTTTTAGGGTTCTCCTGTTGCTCCAATATAGACATCGATGTCATTCCGTAATTTTTCCATTCCATCATCGTTAGAAGAAAATCCACAAACGATTAGGGAAAACATGGAAATTTTACTTAAAGCAAGTAAAGCGATAGGTTTGGAAGTAAGTCCCGAAAAGACAAAGTATATGATTATGTCTCGTGACCAGAATATCGTACGAAATAGAAACATAAAAATTGGAGATTTATCCTTCGAAGAGGTGGAAAAATTCAAAGCAACAGTATAGTAATATGCGTTACAAGAGCAGTATGTTGATGTTTTCATGTTCGAGGGAAAGATTGAAAAAGCGAAACGTAGTTGAGCTTTTTTAATTTCCGAGAACATGAAAACAAACATACCGCTCGTGTATCGTACATTATTTTGTGCGAAGATCGTTTATTACATACCTGAAAGAGGACTTTCTAATCAGTTCCAATGAAATCTCCATCTTGGTTTCTGTTCAATGACGGCAACTTTTAAAAACAAAAATATCTGTCTTCAAATTGTTGTTATAAAATGTTTTCTGTGTTTACTATATTCCAGCAGGCCGTGATATACGTCTGTCTTTCCCCCCCCCCCCCAGTCTATAAATACGAACTTAAAACAAACGGTAAGGTTATGTAATGATTTATTTTTCATTTTAATATTTTAACAATATTATTTATATAACATATTTCAGTAATAACATCGGCATCTGGAATCTTGTTGATTTTTTCACGACTTCCTTATGTTACTTGCATTACAAATGCAGTAACTTTTGTGGTGTTGTAGAGTGTACTTAATTTTTGCAAATATTTAAACACATTAATTAACAGTGCAATTTAGGTGAAATTGCAGTGGTAAGTTTCCAATTTATAATCATTACTATGTTAAACGTCTCTAAAAATAATATGTTAAAAGCCTAAAGCAGTAAAATGAATATGGCGCTTAAGCGGTAAGAAGAGGGAAATTGTTAGGGCCTATGTGTGTTACGTTGGGAATACTGAATGTGGTATTTCACACTTACCTCGTATTGGTACTGTGCGGAAAACAAGCAAATACGCATGATCTCGCACAAACAAATATAAATAACACTCGGGAGGAAATTAAACGCAGAATAAATATGGGAAATGCGTGTTATTATTCGGCTGAGAAGCTTTTGTCGTCTAATCTGCTGTCAAAAAAATGTGAAAGTTAGCATTTATAAAACAGTTATATTACCGGTTGTTCTGTAACTTGGACTCTCACTTTGAGAGAGGAACAGAGGTTAAGGGTGTTTGAGAATAAGGTTATTAGGAAAAAATTTACAAAATACGAAATATATAAACATATAATAACATACCCACAACATATACTTAATACACAATTACAGTTCAATACCCATACATTATTCGATATCATGATACGTCATAACACAGAAACAACCAGCCCCCACCATAAGAGCAACACACCCCACTCCTACAACCGACAAATACATATCGCAGAATTCAAGATCACCAGGAGTTCAGGAGACACTGATGAAGACGTAACATCACGTCGAAACGGGCCGTCTTTCCAAGGTATATAGCCTACCTTTTTTTTTTTTTTTTTTTAATTTCAACACTTTTTAACGCGTGACTAAACAATTTTATGTTTTTAACAAACAAAGTGTTCACGTGAACTATAATCAATGAAATATTTGGGGCTAAGAGGGATGAAGTTACAGGAGAATGGAGAAAGTTACACAACGCAGAACTGCACGCATTGTATTCTTCACCTGACATAATTAGGAACATTAAATCCAGACGTTTGAGATGGGCAGAGCATGTAGCACGTATGGGCGAATCCAGAAATGCATATAGAGTGTTAGTTGGGAGACCGGAGGAAAAAAGACCTTTGGGGAGGCCGAGATGTAGGATGGGAGGATAATATTAAAATGGATTTGAGGGAGGTGGGATATCGTGATAGAGACTGAATTAATCTTGCACAGGATAGGGACCAATGGCAGGCTTATGTCAGGGCGGCAATGAACCTGCGAATCCCTTAAAAGCCAGTACGTAAGTAAGTATTGTCGTTCCATCAGTAGCGCTCGGATTTCTGTGTAAGTGAATGCTTTATTTGCTAATATTTAAGGTCTCCAAATTTATGAGGATGCTTAAAACAGTAAGGTAACAAGAGTTCTCATGGACAAACTTTATTTCACAGACAGACATACTGATACACATTCGTAGGGCAGTGATACACTGGCGCTCAAAGATACTTGATCTCTACTAATCGATAGTGATCGATAATTTGTTCGTGTAAGTGTGGCTTGTTTAGTTATTACTTGTATGAATAGATGACAAAGATTACAGTATTGTCAATAGTACATAAATATACCTGCATTATAGAATTACAAATTTCATTACTCTCTAATGATTGTGAGTGGACAATGAATAATCAGGAAGAGAGAAAGAAATTGATTGGGTCCTGGCTAAGAAGAAACTGCCTATTAAAGGATGCAGTGAAAGGAATGGTGAAAGTGAGAAAAGTTCGGGGTGGAAGAAAATATAAGATGATAGACAACATTTAACATGGATTTCATGCGGGGACTAAGAGGAAGGCGGAAAATAGGGAAGGTTGGAGAATGTTGGGATTGCAGTGATAGACCTGTCTTTAGGCAGAAAAGTTTCAAGGAATGGATGAATGTTTCAAATACTAGATTATTTAGCGCGGAAGGAATTAGTGATTGTTTTTAGTTGGTTGTATAACGACGCTGTATCAACTACTAGGTTATTTAGCGTCGATGGGATTGGTGATATCGAGATGGTATTTGGCGAGATGAGGCTGAGGGTTCGCCATAGATTACCTTGCATTCACCTTACGGTTGGGGAAAACCTCGGAAAAAACCCAACCAGGTAATCAGCTCAAGCAGGGATCGATCCCGCGCCCGAGCACAACTTCAGATCGGCAGGCAAGTGTCTTGACCTACTGAGTCACGCTGGTGCCCGGAATTAGTGATTGCGAGGTGTTATTTGGAGAAATTAGGCCAAAGATTCGTTCGCCGTTCGGTTGGGAAAAATCTCGGAATCGAACCCACACCCGAGCCGCCCGAGCAGAGCTCGAAACTAACACGTGGCAATTCTACTGTTAGTACCCAAAGGAGGTCGTTTCATTGTGCGTAATAGTTGCAGTTAGAAGGAAGTGTTAAGAAAAGAAACCACATAGATGTCATTGAACTAAAAATCGTAGGTGGTTGAGAAAATAAATTGAGGCAATAAGATGTGTTGGCTTTGAAGGTAAAAACATCAGAAAAGAAAGAAGAGTTGGTGACAAATTAGCTGCCATTCGCAAGACTTTGTAATAACTCTTATATTATAAATGAGTTTTGAGCAGTGAATGGAGTATTATAAATCTTCAGAGGCCATTGTTCATTGATACAATATGTTTCAAGCACTATGAATTCAGTTATGGAACTATCACTAGTTCTAAAGCACACAGGAATCAAAATTTATAAAACTCTTGCCCGACCAGTTCTGTCTTAAAAATACGAGGCTTGGACCATGAGAACATCTCAGCTGTCGAGATGAAGTTCATGAGACACAGCAGGAATAACAAAATGTGACCACAAACGGAATAAAGACATCTTAAAAGAACCTTAAATAGAATCACTTTTATAATATGTAAACAGCCAAAATTAGTATAGAAATGTAAGAAGAATGTAGAAAGAAACGATTGCTGTAACATGGAAGATCTGTTGCTTGTCCGGCGAAGAGATGAACTGATGTGAGACTATAACAGACAAGTTGATCTAATACGTGTTTGTAACAGGAAGAAGATAAATTCTTTTATGTCCACGGCAATTGAAGGGTTCAGAGCCATAGTGGGCCAAGCGCCATTTATTAAAAACTGAGAAAGCAAGGGTTAAAGTTAAGTGAATATCATAGTTTAATGAAGATTGACATATTATTTAGTTTGAATGTGTATACTTAATATTACTTGTTATATGTTTCCATTGAATTATTGTAATAACTTCATTTTAACTCTTGTTTTCTACGGTTTCAGTAAATGGCGCTTGGCCCACAAGCCTATGGTTCTGAACCCTTCAATTTATCATTCTACGGTAGAAAATTATCGACACAGTTGATAGATGTAGGATAATGTTTGGCAGTTGAAATCAATATATGGGCTGAATTACTGCTAACCCTATTAACAAAGCGTCCTGCCACTTGCGAATATCAACACGTTCCCTTTCTCTAAAAGCTCCTCACACAAGATTAAGAAATACTCGAGCGCTTTGCTCCTCTTTGGCTTCCCCTTGCTCGTGAGTCTTAGTATAGTGGCGCGCGAAAGAGACGTAGTCTCATACCATTGGCTCTTTCGTGTTGGTACAAGGAGATCTCTGGAGACAACCCAGAATAAACATAAGAGACATATATCTATTTCCAGTATGGTAATAGAATTAATTTCATTTGTAGTTAGTTATTTAACGAAGCTTTATCAACCTTAGCCTTGGAATCATCAAGACTCAATGTAGACCTAAACAGGGGGCATCATATAAACAAAAAAATGACTAGCTGCCGTATGCAAGATCTCCTTCGGAAGATAGCGGTTTATTCCGCGAGAGCGTAGATTCACACGTGAACGAATTTCTTATGCACGACTCCGCTCTGTTATTCCTTTGTTTTGTTTTGGTTTTCACTTTTTATACCTATTTATAGATCAAGTGTTATAACTGATCTATAACAAAGATATATTCAAGGAATAAATTAGATGCAAAATAAAGATCATTTCTATAGTCGTGTGAACCAGGCGCTGTCCGAAAGGAACAAATTCACGCTACAGGAGATCGGTCTTTTTTGTCTGTACTTACAAGGCTCTGCGTTTACAAAATGTTTCAGAATGACTATTTATAATGTTTTCAGGCTGATAGAGGATTACCCCACATTCTTAATAGTGCACGGAAATGCTTACGAAATCGAGATAATACAGTAAAAATCAAACTTTTCATTGGCTTCATCGTCAATGGCTGTATTTGTGTTTTAGCTATTTCCGTTACCATAGAAACAATAATTGCAGTTGGTTTGTTTTTGTTGTGTGTCTGAAATTAGCTTCTGCCATACCAGTTTACAAATTTCCAGTCGTTAAAAATGCATCGGTTTACAAAATGTTGAATTAGCAGACACTATTATAGCATATGGAGCAGCTTTCGGCAATGATAACATTGCTAATGAGGCCATAATTTATTTTGAACAGTTTTTATAAACTATCCATTACTATTTCATAATAGTGTTTGAAAATATACTGCATAACCACCAAAATTAAAATACATAAGTCACTTTTCACGTCGAGATTCTTTGAAATCCTCATTACATTCGTATCGCTATAATCTGTTCTCTCTATGACATATACATTTTAGGAATAGTTAGCTCTTTTGTAACACTGTATAATTGAATAATTTTTGGCAGGCGTGTCTTAGTAGTGGGAGTGGGCACTATTATTATGGTGACTAGAGACTGGATTCTTATGTACTAAAAGTAAAAAGTTACACCGAGTTAACCCGAGTGCAAATGATATAGGTTAGGACCGTTGTGAGGCCTTGTTCACAACACTCTGAAATCTATCAAAGGAGAACTGGGTCACAAAGACTGAAGAATGAAACTAGTGAAGCGCGCTGGCTAATTTGTAACTAACGATTCAGACCTTTCTATTGAACTTAGTTTTGAAAAGTGAGCACCACCCACTAAAATCACCAACTCCACATCACGGAAACTATAGCCGATTATAGTGAATAACGCCAACTATTTTACTTACACAGTGAAAAGGAAGTTCGCGCCACTCACTACTATTGTCTACTGATTTCAAACAGAATTGCAATATTTATACCAGAAAACCCGCTTTTGCTTGCTCGTTTAAAACCACAGCTAGATGGAAAACTAACTTTTAGTACATAAAAATCCGGTCTCTACAAGTTCTATCAAGAGTACATTTTCTCAGTGTATGTATGTATGTATGTATGTATGTATGTATGTATGTATGTATGTATGTATGTATGTATGTATGTATGTATGTATGTATGTATGTATGTATGTATGTATGTATGTATGTATGTACAGAAGAACCTCTATTATCCGTGGTAATGAAGGGGTTAATCGAACGAGTAATCGAAAAAATCGGATAATCCGTACTATAAAATATTTTCGTAAATTAAGTGAGTAATACTTGAACTATCGTAATTTCCTGTGTGGTCTTGTGTTTAACACGCTAGGTAGTGAACCAAAAGTTCATTAATTTAAGATTGGTTGTCAACGACGTGTTTTTAAGGGGTAAGAAATTTCCTTGTAATGGCTGTCAGCAGAAAGATATGAATAGTAGACGTCTTATGTTGTAGATTTACATAATGTATACATTTATATTTGATTTCTACTAAATCGCGCACAGTTGTAACATCAGTCTCGGATTCTGATGCGAGATGAGCCACAGTTTCTCTTTCCCCAAACTACTTAATTATTTGCATTTTGTTCGATACTTAACACAACACTTTTCTTTTAACACTCAAGGAATACATTTTATATAGAAGTTGTGCAATGCGGGAACTCGAACTGTAGATCAAGTGTAAGTGTGACAATCTCTAGAAAAAAAATACGTACTAATATAACGTACAATAGTACTTCATAAGTTTCTGTAACGAAAAAAATAAAAACCGAGAGAAGGACAGTCGGATAATCCGTCAATCGGTTAATAGGGTGACGGATAATCCGAGTTCTACTGTATATATGTATGTATGTATGTATGTATGTAGGCCTATGTATGTATGTATGTATGTATGTATGTAGAACAGGCTGGAGACTGCCCTCACGCGTAGGCCGCTTACATGGGGCCATTGTGCTACTCGGAATGGAATGATGTGCTAGTTTTAAGGTTTTCTCGTTCTACATATGCCCCTACGGGCCGCCCTCGAACTCCCATACAGCCTGCAGACTCCTTTCACCTTTCCACATAGGAAACACCGCGGTCCTTCAAACGCTGTCCCACAAGGTACCATGAACCCAGAAGAGAGCTTACGGTACATGGCACTACCACCAGCAACTTATGACTACTTACCACGGGATCTAAGTTCATTGGCGGCCAGCAGACGACAGTGCATAGATCGCAAGCCCGATATGGGGAAGAAGAAACGGAGATGATGAAAGAGTGGAAGTGTAGATGAAGTGGAGACTGTTGGTGGAATAATATAAGGGAAAAGGGAGTAGTAGGCCTACCCAAGAAAAACCTTTGCAATGTCTGTTTTGCTCACCATAAATTTCATCATGAACTGGTCGGGGATGTAGGGGAGAGTCGGGTAGTATCGGACATCGGGTAATATCGGACAGTGCGTTTCTTTCATCTACCACCATATGGTAGTACCTGAATGACATGGTTACGTTTCTCTATGCGACATCACAGAAACGTAACCATGTCAATCAGGTACTATCATCGTATGGTAGATGAAAGAAACTCACTGTCCGATATTACCCGATGTTCGATACTACCCGACTCTCCCCTACTAGCGCTTGAACCACAGACGCTCTTATGATGATGATGATGATGATGATGATGATGATGATGATGATGATGGTGGTGGTGGTGGTGGTGACGATGATGTATCAAATACTAGATTATTTAGCGTCGAAGGAATTGGTGATAGCGAGATGGTATTCGGAGAGATGAGGTGGAGGATTCGCCGTGTAGTTGTCTAACATTCTCATTGGAGCTGGGGAAAAACCTCGGGAAAAACGAGGTAATCAACCCAAGCGGAAATCGAACTTACACTCGAGTGGAGCTTCCGATCAGTGGGCAAACGCGCTACCACCTGAGTTACGACAGTGGTCTACCTTCCTTTCCCTGAATTGAATGAAATTTTGGTCCCATGGATTTGTATGCAGAAAATTATCATTTTAGCCATAGTGGTGTCTATCTATCTAGCTTTGTGGCTATCCGAGTTTATGATTCAACGGAAGAACATCGACGGAAATGACAGGTGTAGGGTAATGTTTGGAGGTTGAAGTCAAGATATTGGATAAATTACACACGAAAGAGCGAGTGGCAGAGACTACGTCTCTCTCGCGGATCTCTAAACTGAGACCACGAGCTACCATTTATAAGAGGGGCGTCAGAGAGGAGTACAGCGCCTGACTAATTCTTGATCTCGTCTGAGCAACTTAGACATCACAGAAACAGGGTCACATTTAAAAGGATAATTACACCGCCATGTTGTTTCAAGATGGCGATCAGATTGAAGTCGCAAGAGCCATCAAGGGGCTGACCAGCCCTCGGCGCGTTCCTCGCGAAGGCCAGATTGTGTGAAGACGCACGGCGCACGCGCGTTGAGCGATGGCCTGATTTCGGGGGTCCTCGCGCTGCAACAGGATCAATAGCGGGCGTCGGGAGGGCGTGGCCC
This sequence comes from Periplaneta americana, assembly GCA_025594305.2. NCBI lineage: Eukaryota > Metazoa > Arthropoda > Insecta > Blattodea > Blattidae > Periplaneta > Periplaneta americana. The sequence goes on along the minus strand of JAJSOF020000003.1, from coordinate 28,209,989 downwards.
CACCACCTGAACTAGGAGTGCGGAGTCTATCCTGCCACCTGAACTAGGAATGCGTGGGTTGACCCACCACCTGCAGTAGCTGTTTGTGAATCAGCTGAGCGGGGTCCTACCCGACACCTGAACCAATTGTCAGCGTCCTCCCACTACCTGCACTGGGACTGACCGACATCCATGTGTTATTGGACAAACTATGCGGAAATGACACAACTCACCCTCGGTTAAAAACGCAGTAACTGTGGATTACGGAACCACGGTTGAATAGTAACCATGGTTAAAATGTAATTTCTGTGCATCATTCATAAACACCGGTTACTTAAATACAGTTAGCTTACTTTTAATTTTAATAGGGCAGGGGCGTCATTTCATTCTTTGCTTGGGAGTGGGCAAGATTTTTAGGTGAGATCTTACATGGTATATCGCATGGCGTACTCCCTATTTCCTCCGAAATGAAGTATTATCCAAACCGTAAACTCGGGTAAACTTTATCATATAAAAATATTTAAAACATATTTTTAAAGATCTTTTTTTTTTTTTTCCATATCTGAAGTTTTACAATTTTAAGTCACAAATAGAGCTGATATAGTTTCATTTTTTTTTTTCATTTACTATCAAATTTACCTCAGTTTCCACAAATAACCCCAGTTTAAACTTTCATCTCACTTATATGATTATATACTTATATAATTTTAAGTCACAAATAGAGCTGATAAAGTTTAATTTTTTTCATTTTACGATCAAATCTACCCCAGTTTTCACAAATAGACCCAGTTTAAACTTTCATCCCACTTATAAGAATAGTAATACGCGTTACAAGAGCGGTATGTTGACGTTTTCATGTTCGAGGAAAAGATTAAAAAAGCTCAACTACGTTTCGCTTTTTCAATCTTTTCCTCGAACATGAAAACAAACATACCGCTCGTGTATCGTACATTATTTTGTGCGAAGATCGTTTATTACATACCTGAAAGACGAATTTCTAATTAGTTGCAATGAAATCTCCATCTTGTTTCTGTTCAATGACGGAAACTTTTAAAAACTAAAATATCTATCTTCAACATTGTTGCTATAAAATGTTTTCTGTGTTTACTATATTCCAGCAGGCCGTGATATACGTCTGTCTTTTTTTTCCCCAGTCTATAAATGCGAACTTAAAACAAACGGTAAGGTTATGTAATGATTTATTTTTCATTTTAATATTTTAACAATATTATTTATATAACATATTGCAGTAATAACATCGGCATCTGGAATCTTGTTGATTTTTTCACGGCTTCCTTAATGTTACTTGCATTACAAATGCAGTAACTTTTGTGATGTTGTAGAGTTTACTTAATTTTTGCAAATATTTAAAAACAATAATTAACATTGCAATTTAGGTGAAATTGCAATGGTAAGTTTCCAGTTTATAATTATTACTATGTTAAACGTCTCTAAAAATAATATGTTAAAAGCCTAAAGCAGTAAAATGAATATGGCGCTTAAGCGGTAAGAAGAGGGAAATTGCTATGTGTGTTACGTTGGGAATACTGAATGTAGTATTTCACACTTACCGCGTATTGGTTTTGTGTGGAAAGCAAGCAAATACGCACGATCTCACACAAAAATATTTAAAACATATTTTGAAATATCATTTTTTTTCCATATCTTGAGTTTTATAATTTTAAGTCACAAATAGAGCTGATATAGTTTAATTTGTTTCATTTTACGATCAAATCTACCCCAGTTTTCACAAATAGGCCCAGTTTAAACTTTCATCCCACTTATATGAAACGTTATTTACATGCACTTGCTGTTAATATGTGCGAACAAATGAACAGTCACAGTTTTATTGATAAATACATTTTAATTTAAGTTAACAAAAAAGTACTTTTATTTACAATAGTTAACAATCACTCATGTACACTGGTGTTCAAAGATATCTGACCTAAAATTTTCTGATCGTGTAAGCGAACTTTCTAACCACGGGATGTCAGTTCCAAATATATAACAAATTAACAAACTTTGAAATAGTTCCGCTACGTGACAATAGATGGCACTATTATTAGGACGGCTAAAAGTATTGGGGAAAATGGTGTAGTACACATTATTTTCAACGGTTTCCCGCTAAACCTAATTTTTTTTTACAATCAATGGAGAGGGATGAAATTTTGATTTGTGTAATGTGGGTATATTTTTTCTTACTATTGGCAATACTGACTGTCATCTTCGCCATCTATTCATAGAAATCATTACAGAAGCCACACTTACACGAACAAATTATCGATCACTATCGATTAATAGGGGTCAGATATCTTTGAACGCTAGTGTACACTGACGTTCAAAGATAATCTGATCTACGATTTTATGAGCGTGTAAGTGAACTTTCGAACAAAGTCAGAACCAAAGGTATAACAAATTGATAAACTTTGAAATAGTTCCGCTAATTCTCAATAGGTGACACCATTATTGGAGCGATTAAAAAGTGTCGGGGAGAATGAGGAAGTAGATTAAGCATAAATTATTCTCATAATTGACAATGTCAACGGTTTCCAGTTAAACCCAGTTTTGTATTACAATCAGTAGAGTGGTATGAAAAATTGAATTGTATAATGCGGTATATTTATGTACTATTGGCAACATTGACTATTATCTCCGCTATCTATTCATAGACGTAATAATTATAGAAGCCACACTTACACCAACAAATTATCGATCACTATCGATTAGTAGCCGTCAGATATCTTTTTAACGCCAGTATACAAAGTTTCTACAAAGTGGCAAAGTAATTTTATTTTATTTATTTCTTCCTGTAACCACTACAGGTGGCCATTGACAAATAGTACCATGATACAATAAATATAGAGTAAATACCTTGAGGCTTAATGAAACATTGTTGTTACAGTGAAAAATAACAACTTGAAATAGATTGAAACACATAATAATACACGAAGTAACGTCAAGAAGATGTGAATTAAAGTCATGGTCCATACTGTATGTATGATGTCTGAAAATAGCTATTGATCCTGTGAGTGTTGCAATTGTTAGATCTCTTAAAATATCTTTATGCAGACCAAAAGATTTACAGAAGTCGACTAGGAACCGAGGTATGGTCCCACAGGCTCCTATCATTAGTCCTGTAATGACGATAGATTCCAGATGGTATTTGTCCTTATAAAAATTGATGGAAGGCTCATATATATTCCTTTTTTCCTCGTGTACTTCTTCTGGCTCATGTTCATGCGATTCGAATCTTACACTAAGGTCTATGATGTAACCACAGTCTAGTATATACAGTCGCGAAGCTCAATACGTAGTAAATATGCAACATTAGGTAGTTGCCCACAACTAGGATCGCTAATATCGCCTCATTACAGGCAATGCAAAATAGTACCGTCACAGTCTATTGTTTCTAGCACCCTCAAAACTCAAGCTTCGTGACTGTATATAGTAGACTGTGATGTAACCTTCAAGAGAGGGAGGTTTAAATGCAATTATGTCGATTCTTCGATTACTGTCCTCACTGGATATGCCACGTCTTCTTCATATACTGAATAATCTTTGTTCCATGCCTCATCAAAGATGATAGTCAACGTCTAAAAACGACTGCGCTTACTCCGTTCTAGATTGAAATGAACGTACCCTGTATTTTAATGTTTCATTTGCGTTTGGTCACTGTTATATTAGAATTTTATAAAATAAAAATAAAAAAACAAAAGTAATTGTATCCCAACGTGAGTCTGAAGTATCGATAGACTTAATTACTAGATAGGCTATAAATAGGTCTATATAATAGAAAAATATATTCATAAAAGAAAAGAATGAAGCGAAACCCACCAGGAGGTTAATAAGGATGTGTATAAAATCCAGGCTCATCACTAGGGCTAGGATTTTGATGAAATTGCATCTTCTTTCTAGTAAGCCAGAAACATAGCCGCTTTAGTATTTATATGTTATGTGATAAACTGAGTGTTTTAAGACATATTTGTTAGGACATTTTTTTGCATTTTTTGCCTGTTTCAACTCATAAGAGTATCTTTTGTGTTATTCGGACATTTTTTAGGCATTTTCATATAAATTTGGCCACAAATCCCCATTATTAATATAAAACAATGTCTATTTCCTTTGATATTTTGTCTACATATTTTGTCCATTAATACCCATTATTTTTTATTTGGTTGTTTAACGACGCTGTATCAGCTACTAGGTTATTTAGCGTCGAGATTGGTGATAGCAAGATTATATTTGGCGAGATGAGGCCGAGGATTCGCCATAGATTACCTGACATTTGCCTTACAGTTGGTAAAAACTTCGGAAAAAACCTAACCAGATAATCAGCCCAATCGGGAATCGAACCCGCTCCCGAGCGCAACTCCGGATCGGCAGGCAAGCGCCTTAACCGACCGAGCTAAGCCGGTGGCTAATACCCATTATTTTGTATAATATTTTAATCGTTTTTCTACACAAATATTGCCCTTTTAACGTAGTACGCCCCATGTAATGGATCAGTCCAACCATCCCTTCAATATAGACTCCTTTATACTTGCTAATTCCATATAAGGGTGGCCTTGTGGTGGGCTACAAGGAAAATACATCAGGTAAAATAATTAATTAAAGTGTACTACTTAGAAAAAATATGTAAAATTAAATGAACTTTAATGTTGGTACCAGAATTTAATTTATTACTAGTCTAAATATTAAGTAGCACAAAACTCCTTTTCCTACTAAGGCAATTTTAGAATGTAAGATCAATTTTTAGGGCATTTCAGGGGAGTTTTTGAAAGATTTTTAGGTCATAAATGCATTGTTTTTAGGACATTTTTTCATGATTTATAGGTCATCAAAATCCTAGCCCTACTCATCACTATACCAGGGAACTGTGCAGTATCCTAAAATCCACCCATAACTTCTCTTCGTTCAGCCTACAACGTAAGAAAAGGGATACTCGATTGAGCCTTCTTGAAAATAAGTTGCATACAATTTATAATGTTACAAGGAGCCGGTAATAGTAGAGATGTGATTGTTTCTATTTGTGGGTTATTCCAAGTGATCTATCTGTTGCAGTAGAAATGATAAGGTAGATTTCCTGAAATTTTCTGTCACCTAATTTCTCGTAAAATTTTTCTCTTCCCACTAATACAACTTCAAGCTCACTATCATGTAACGCAAATACAATAATAATCGTCTTCGAAATCATTAATCTGATTGCTGTTTTGCTTTACTGGGCCTACTAATCCCCAATTATATCCTCTAACCACTGGAATATGATTAGCGTCGTTAACCTCTCGTGCAAGTCCTAATCGTGGTCGATGTACCATAAAAATGCTTAAGGGGTTAGGCACAGCTTACAGCAGGAAAAGTTTTGGAAATATTCATCATTTTTTCTTCCATTACTGTATCTTATACAATAATGAAATTTGATATGTGTAAAATACTGTCCTTCTACTATATGAAAAAAATATTTTTACGATTTAAAAAAATATATATATAGACTATATTTTTTCAAAATTCAAAATGGTGACAGTTCACTGTGCAGTGATGAAGCTTTTCCCTCATAACTCATATACTTGTTAACTTGTTCATGTTCTCTCTCTCTTATTTTATTGCCGAAACTCATGTTTACAATATCATGCTCGTTCAACTACATTCTTTAATAAATAATGTTGTTTTTATTTTGTGTTAGAAGAAAATACTGATATTTCACCCTTTTTTAAATGAATTTATTTTTTATCAGACAGTCTGTCAAAGATAGAGAAGTGATCTTGCATCGTATTGTAGATATGGCATTCATAAATACACACAAAAAATTTCATCACAGAATGTTGGATAGTTTTTGAGTTATGTGGGAAACGCTTCATCACTGCACAGTGAAATGAATTTTGAAAAAAAAAAAAAAAAAAAAGTAAATAATTTTTTAAATCGTAAAAATATTTTTTTCATATAGCAGAAGAACAGTGTTTTACACATACTAATTTTCATTATTGTACAATATACAGTAATGAAGGGCCCACACCTGTGGAGTAACGGTCAGCGCGCCTGGCAGCGAAACCAGGTGGCCCGGGTTCGAATCCCGGTCATGGCAAGTTACCTGGTTGAGGTTTTTTCCGGGGTTTTCCCTCAACCCAATACGAGCAAATGCTGGGTAACTTTCGGTGCTGTACCCCGGACTCATTTCACCGGCATTATCACCTTCATTTAATTCAGACGCTAAATAACCTAGATGTTGATACAGCGTCGTAAAATAACCAAATAAAATAAAAAATACAGTAATGGAGGAAAAACATGTTGAATATTTACAAAATTTTACTGCTGTAAGCTGTACCTAACCCTTTAACTGGGGTTTGGGTGGCAAATTTAACGGATAGTTACATTAACCGACGTTGGTGCACGTGGCCTTTAAATGTATGTATTGCTTTAGTTTCTCATTAAGTATTAAGTTTGCCCCAAAATCTAGACTAGGAATACGGCGATTGACCCGTACGTAATTACCGTACTGTTGGCCTCACATTCTGACCTAAATATGTGAATGTGAGCCAACAACACTTAATTCACAGTGTGAAGTGACATCATCAATCTTGCACTACTATCTGAACTAGAATTGCCGGGAATCGACCCACGTCTGTGCACTGCTGGACCAAGATTCTGAACAAGCAATACGGACCATACTCAACCCTTAAGAGTAGGCCTAGTGTGTGAGTTTCGTTCAATTCATACCTAAAGAAGGAACAAGAACTTTGTCGCACGATACGAACTTGGAATGCGGGGAGCGACCCACATTTCTCCACTACTGGACCGAGATTCTACTCAGACCTGACCCATATGCACAAGCGGAAATAGAACGAATTCCTTCGGAGGGGGGGGGCAATATGATGACAAAATAAGATAATTCACAAATATGTATAGCTCGCGCAAGAAACGATTACCGAAAAGCAATGGTGGCGTTGCTGTCTGTTTTGACGTGTGACTGTAGGCACGCCGAGGAGCGAAAGGTAGGGGCCGATAGAAGTAATGTCTCTTCCAAGAAGATGAACAAATGAGGATTTCGCTGTGGAAATAAAGAACGTAGCAAGAGAAAAATTCGAAGCTAATTAAACGCACAACATATGTTTACGATTGAAATAATAATACCGTGCGATGCAAGACACGTATTCACATGCAATGGAACAAACTAAAGCCGTAATGTAACTATCACAACGCAAGACTGATTCTATCGATGTCATTTTTATCTTCCGACTGTACTCTTGAATATCATTCAAGCTAGCCTATCTTGTGACCTTTCCTGTCGCCCGCTCTTCCTTATCGCATTGTTTCATTCGCATTCCTTCCGTCGGTATTCCCTGCTTGTGAGACCTATACCGGTACTATTTTTATTTTGTTAAGTTTATTTATACACGCTTTAACATCTGTTGTCATATCGCGTGTTTAGAATGTGTGGGTATATCAGTAGGCCGTTGTCACTATTGTTGAGTTCCTGTTTCTATTGTGTGTTGTAGATGGCTTGTGTTCATGTGACTGATTACAGATTTTGATTAATGTTTATGATATTGGTGATTGAAACGGTGATGAATCGTGGCATGTAAATTTCCAATCCAACATTTGCTTTTGTAACTGAGGGAAACTACTGTACTCCAACCACGAGAAAGTCTTTGCGGAATGAGACGAAGCGGGGTAATGCTGTGAATGAATGTTGATGTCATAAGATGTCATAAGGTCACACACGTGGGTACTCGTATCTCTATTGGCTAGCTCTCACAGCACAAACAATAACATTGGTACACACATATTTACACTACCCTAGTTACAAAATTAGATCACTGTTAATCTCCTGATCTTTTAATCTCTCCATACAGGAAACAACATATGCAGGAGAGCGCATGGTTTCTAAACTGACGTTATAACGATATTATTATCTATCTACTTCGCTCCAATAGATGACGCAATAGTAAACACATTCCTTTCACGGTTGATCTCCTGGTTGGAGAACAGTATGAAAAACACTAGTCAGAGCGGTCGACCACGGGCTTTGAACCTGGGACCCCCCCGAATACGAGTCTCAAACGCTACCGTCTGAGTCAAATCGCTTCGTCGCTGTATTATCATGAGCAAACGAATTCGTCAATACGCATAAAAATGACACATACATATAGGCTACAGATTCTAACAAAAGTTTGACACCCCTTCGAAAGAGATGTTGCACTCCTGTACAAGAATCATGTAAAATCCCCTGATGTTCATAAATGACCAAATACCTGTAAAAAATTAAGTTTCAATTTACTGCAAACGCAATCTCTTTATCTTTCAAACTACGGATTGTATAACCATTTTTCTGTTATGAAAACTTACTGGAAAATTACATTTTTTGTAGGAAAAAAATTAATTACTCCAGAATGGATACATATTTGGATTAATGAATTTTTGAATAAAGTTACAGATATCTGAAAGGTTTCCTTTGAAAATATTAATTTTTTTTTAACAAATTGTGGCACCTCATTCACACATTAAGATCCAGATTATTTTCTTTATTCTTTAGGAAAAATTGCCATTTTCTAAAATTCTCATGAGTTTGAAATTCGCAACAAATTGACCCGGGATCGCCACTGCTACTTACGTCACAACATTGGGAGTTGTTAATACTGGTCAATCAGCTTATTCCTTCCTTTTTAGTAAACAGTTGTAGAGTTTGCTACAAGTGTGGAAAAGTTAGATTTCTTCCTTGAAAAAAAGTGAAAATGAGTTGAAATTCAGGAGCGTGGACATGAAGTGGCAGACTATTGGGATGTGGAAGAATGACTTGAGATAATACCTAACTCTATCCCAAAATTCATTGATCTAAATACATTCATTCTGGAGTAATTACTTTTTTTTTCCTACAAAAAAATCTAATTTTTCAGTAAGTTTTCATAACAAAAATTGTTTGTTATACAGAGTGTTTCCGGGCTGGTGTTACAAACTTTCAAGGATGATGGCGAAGGGCACATGTATCAATTTGAGATAAGGAACCCTGGTCCGGAAATGACTGAGTCGAAAGTTATAAGCAAAAATAGTTGTGTGGAAATGGAATTGCAATTTGGCACCACGTGCCCTCCTTTCCTTAACCTTTGGAACAGTCGTGGAAAGATGGTATGGGCCGGATGTCTCCTGCGTGGGTACTTGTCCCGATACAATCTGTGAGCTTGTCTACTGTTCCCATTGGCTCATCCGTATTCGAAAATCATGTCTGCATATTCCGCTCTCGTGTACTCCTCCGTTTCACTAGGACTGATCGACTGGATACTGCAACTTGTACACATACACTGCTGTCTACAGACCCGTTACACATTACGCTATCTGCATTGTTTTAGTGTAGTTTCCTGTCCCCACCCCTCAGACAGCGCACTGAATGGAGTACTGTAAGTAGAGAACGCAAACAACGTCAGATGAATGCGGTATGTGTAAGATGTACAGATAAATACACATAAATAATGTGTACAGAGGAATAAAATTATTTCATTTCCTCACAACTACTTTTCCTTGTAACTTTCGACTCGGTAATTTCCAGACCAGGGTTCCTTATCACAAATTGATACATGTGCCCTTCCCCATCATCCCTGAAAGTTTGTAACACTAGCCTAGAAACACCCTGTATAATCCACAAGTTGAAAGATAGAGAGAATGGGTTTGCAGTAAAAAACTTCATTTTTCACAGGTATTTGGTCCCTTTATAAACATCAGAGAATTCACGTAAGGACAGGAGTGCAACACTCCTTTCGAAGAAGCGTCCTTAAACTTCTGGTAGAACCTGTACGTACACAATGAAAAATAAACATTCATCATGCCCTCTGAAACCTATACCATTCTTAACTAAGTAGGCTTACAGCAAAATGTCAATTCTAACAAATAAATATTATCGACTTTTGTTAACGAGATCGTAAGGTCCTTACGTGAACTGGAGAGCTGTGCCATAATTGATCCTGTAGGATGCTTCATATTGTCTACTTCTCACTTGTTATCACTAGTATGGTCACTAGTTATAGGTTGAATGTCATCACCCGCAATAATATAATAATACTGTTATCCTTAGCATTAGCAGGTTCTTCATTATTACTAACATGTTTACTTCCACTTTGTTATATACAATTACAAAGGAACGGATGTCTCTCAAACTCATTGTCACGTGAAGTTATTTGAATGCATTCTCTCTAGAAAATGTTCCAGGCTTGTTTCAATTTTGTCTTAGCCATATTATAAAGAAGATAAATATGGCATAATGAATACGTATATTTAGAATGTAACGTATACCTAATCGTTGATTTGTGTATTGACAAATAAACCTATTACACTGAACAACAAGAATTTTGCTCCCACTTAAAACAATGTGTCCCTTGTGGTTTGATGTGGGCTGAATCCGAAAATGCATCTCTTTTCTTCGTATCACGTAAGTTTTTAAGATATACTATGATTTCACTTTTCGATAAGCAGTCCCCCAGGAAACATCTGGCGTCGGTTGGGGATATAAACCAAAACAAAAGCTAATGCATTTTATGAGTTTATGACTTATTTCCGGTTTCTTATTGTTGTTGGCATGTTATTTTGTACTTCTAATATATAAACAGATATTGGTCCCTTTTATTAAGTAAATTTCATAACAGTTCAAAGTGAATCTATGCAATTAACAAACAAGGATGTGGTTTTCAGTATTTAAAGGAAAAGTTTACCAGTTTGAATGAAGGCAAATTAAAAGAGGGCATTTTCATCGGTTCACAAAGTTATGGCTGAACCTTTGTTTGAGAAAAACTTTCTGGCACAGAAAGAATGGTATGGCTCGCTTTCAAAGACGTTCACTCAAATTTCCTTCTAGGACAGAGAACTACATAGAACTTGTTGTGGAAACCATGTTAAGTGCATATAACAAAATGGAGTGTAGTATGGCTCTCAAAGTACACTTTTTACATTCTCATTTGGTTTGGAGTGATAAGCGACGAGCATGGGGAAAGATTTCATCAAGAAATATCTGAAATGGAAAGGCGATATAAAGGAAGATCATCATCCAGCAATGCTTGCAGACTATTGTTGGTTCCTTGTAAAATACAGTCCCGGGTCTAGTTATAAACAGAAGTCATCCAGAAAATTATTTTAAATGTAGGTTCAAATTCCGAGATTTTTCTCATTATATGCATGAAATATTTTTATCGTTGTTGTGTTTTAAACTATGTAACATCATTTTTGTATCCAGTACACATTTTTCAAGTATTATGAGGCATTTTGAATCCCTAGTGTGTTGTAATTTTATCAGTAGCAGCGAAAAATTAAAAACAAATAAGTTTTGTCAAAAAATTCAATTCATTTTCCCCGGGAAAATTTGGATTTTAAATTCAGATTAGGGTACACATATTAGTAATATTCACCTATTTTTATTTCGGAGCAAGACAAAAAGTAAAAATTTGTTGTTCATTGTTATAGGCCCTACTCCTCAGAATATGCTTTCTTCATATCTAATGAGAGAGAGAGAGAGAGAGAGAGAGAGAATAATCTATGTCTTTTTTTCTGGAGAGGGCATGGCTCCCTATATCTCCGCCTATGCCCACATGTTAAATTTGATAGTGGATAGAACGTCATCACGTAGATCTGAAAACCTGGGTTCAAATCCCTGTGCCGCAGAGAATTTTTCTCCGTTCCGCTCATCCTTCATCATATGATGACGCAGAATTTCTGCACGGAAATATCATATGTACTTCGGTACATCGCAATAACATATAATAAAGAATAAGTTATCCCCCTGGCGTATTTCAATAGCGTGTACGTTTTTCGTGTAAAATTAATTTAAAAATAATTTCAAGCCACTGAACGATGCGAGCAGATTGCAACGTCGTAGCCAGAGAGGCAGGTGGGTTTAGTTCACATAGGGAGACATCTGAGTTCGTTGACCTCTTACAATTGTATTACGAGAAAAGAGGAGTTGTTAGCGGCGAGGATGCCAGACTGCTGAAAATGTCAACTTAATTTTCTAATTAACCGTGCATTTAATCACAAAACGTAATATAGGTTTTATTATTCATTTATGTGAATTTTATCGTCCCTTCCAATCTGGAGGTTTATTTTACTTCCACCCTGTATACATGTATAAGTAATACAGTATAACACATGGCATAGGTGCAAATTTCCCAGAAAACTATTATAGTAGAAGTGATAGGAAGTACGCTAGAAGCCACCGGCGTAGCTCAGTCGGCTAAGGCGCTTGCCTGCCTATTCGGAGTTGCGTTCGGGAGTGAGTTCGATTCCCTCTTGGGCTGATTACCTGCTTGGATTTTCTCCGAGGTTTTCCCCAATCGTAAGGCGAATGTCAGCTAATTATGGCGAATCCTCGGCTTCATATCGCGAAATACCGTCTCGCTATCACCAATTCCATAGACTACAGTAAATAACCCAGCAGTTGATATAGCGTCGTCAAGTAACCAAGTTAAAAAAAAGTATTCTAAGCCGAATGATTGAGAGGCCGGATTAGCGACAGTCTGGTGCATTTATCATCAATTGAGTAGCAAACTTTCAAAACTTGACATGTCTATTTTCAGAAAATACGCTTCAGATGTCAAAAACTTGCAACTCTGTAATGAACAAAATATTGTCTGTGGTGAAATATTAACGATTATTTTTTTTACTGGACACTGCAGATGAATATATCTGTTTTCTCAATTATTTGGAAAACCATGTATTGTGTGTCCCTATCACCGCGGCATGGCTCGTCCTCAGGTTGCGGATAGAGGAGACGGCCTCCGGATATGGAAGGTAGCTGCGAATATATTGAATAAGCAGTCGTGGACAGCCGATAAGGGGTGGTCCTCCAGCTTGGAGGTTGGGTGAAGGGCTAACAATCCATCACCGTAAAAAAACAGCTTGTTACGAATTCCTACAATAAACAGGAGAATGGAGAAAGTTACACAACGCAGAACTACACGCATTATATTCTTCATCTGACATAATTATGAACATTAAATCCAGACGTTTGAGATGGGCAGGACATGTAACACGTATGGGTGAATCCAGAAATGCATATAGAGTGTTAGTTGGGAGGCCGGAGGGAAATAGACCTTTGGGGAAGGCGAGACGTAGATGAGAGGATAATATTAAAATGGATTTGAGGGAGGTGGGATATGATGGTAGAGACTGGATTAATCTTGCACAGGATAGGGACCGATGGCGGGCTTATGTGAGGGCGGCAATGAACCTTCGGGTTCCTTAAAAGCCATTTGTAAGTAAGTATAGATTCATATAAAATTTCACCATAGAAAATATTTAGTTTATTACGAAGACACATATTTGCAGCATTTTCTGAAAATGGACATGTCACGTTTTGAAAGTTTGCTTCTCAATTACGTTTAGTATCAAGATAGACCTGTAGAAACGAAAATGTAGCAGATTCGTCTTGGATGAATTAAATTTGATAAAGTAAATGTAATATTTTCTATTTTTTTTTCAGTAATAAAATTATCTATGAAGAGGGAGAAGTTCCTCCCTTCCGACAGGGTCGCCCCTGAATTCTTTTCTGAGTGAGGCTTAGATGTATATACAGTAGTATGTTCGTACTTGGCGATCTCGGAGACAAGCGACTGTCCAGCGATCCCCAGGCAATGTCGTTAAAGCAGTGCACAGACTGTCATCTCTTAACTACATTTTTATTTTGCCGGGAAGCCAAGCCACGCCCGACTCGCGAAGCAAATGCTCTCGCGGCTGATTGCATGCATTGTATCCGTGGTTTTCAAACACACTTAAGACAATGGCAAACACGGTGCTATTGATTTTATGGCGCTGAAATGATTAAACTTCTTCATTTTCGTACTTTCCCATTTTACGAATCATGGAGAGACATTACTGGGATGCTGCAACAGAAAAGGATCGACTTCAGGATTTTCACAGAAATACATACAGTATACACATTTGAACATTGATGACATTGAACATTTGAACTAGAGAAAATATCGGTTGAAATATGCATATACTCCTTATCTACCGATATATTTTAACAAGGCATTAGGAAAATTACTGTAATAATGTAAAAAGACAAGAGGAAGAAGAATGTAAGGATTTATGTTATACTACTCTATTTCATATTGTATGTTTTTGTATTTCAGTAGCTGCACGGACTATGATCGATTGTCTCCCAATCTTTTTGACATTTTACGCAATTGTCGTTTAGGGGAGGGGGGATATATATTTATTTATCTTTCTGAAAGTGTTTCCTGTAATTTTTGTTTCTGTTATTCTCTTCCGTAAAGCAATCATGTAAAGCTTTGTTTCTTTGTAAAAAGTTTTTCCATTAGCCAAGAGTTTGTTGCTACTTTATTCACATTATTATTTCTATTTGTATCAAACTAGCGTATTCCGTGTAAGGTGGGTGCTCCTGTTATGGCCATGTTCCTGATATGGCCACCCCCCTATTGTGAGTTAGTTAACCAAAAAAATCCGCTAAATTGCAGCAGCATCCAGTGAAAGGACATCCTGGTATGTCACTTGATCGTTTTCCATCCAGTCAGGTTGAGCAATATGGCGTCAGTTGCTTGTTTTGTGGTTTTCATGTGACCTCTTCTTATTTTTCTCTGGTAAGTCTCCTTTGTTTTATATATGTTTTTCAAATACTTGTTTCATGAAAACCATCGTACTCCATTCAGTTTTTAATGTTCTGTTGATTGATGTTGTCGTTGATGGCGTATCTTTTACGAGTTGTTCATAACCAAACGATTTTCGTGAAAGCTTACCTGCTCCTGATATGGCCATATCAAATGCACCATGGCCATATCAAGTTCATTTCACTTTTATTTTTTCACCTGACAAATTTACATGCCTTTTAGCTGGGATTACGCAGAAGTTTTGTATTTTAAGAAAAACAACTTAATTTTTTATGGAAATACCTGTTTTGAGTACACTTTTGAATTATAAAAAAGATTATTAAGTGTTATATTTATTCATTTTACACCAAAATTATTTACTTTTAGCAAAACTGCGCTATCAAACTGAAAACAATCACGATTTGTAGAACATGGAACAAGGGTGGCCATATCATGTGCACATGTTCCAGATATGGCCACTAGGTAGACTTTTGGAATTTGGGACTTTTTGGACAATTAAAGCTATTTTTATGGGGAAAGTAAATTGTTTTAATAAAGTCCATTAGACTGAGAACGAGTAAGAAAAAAGTGGTTTGCATTTTTTTTTCAAAATGGCGGCTAGAAAAATTCTCAAACCTTAGCATGGCCATATCAGGGACACCTACCTTACATGTATTCCTCTACCGTTTTGTGACATTTACCTTCCCTGCACCGTGAACATTGTTTTTATAATTATTGTTAGTATTATTAATTTCTAACAAATTAAAATCTATATCTGTCTCACAAAACCACTTTAGTACAGACTGTTTACCTGTAGTGTATGATATTGTTCGCAGATAATAAGAAAAGAATGTCACGAAAATGAAACAATCTTTGTAACATGTTTTACACATTTATTATAGTCTACCGTTGTTTTATCATAATGTAAATATTATTACTGTTTGTACTGTATTCTTTAAATATTTTTTTAAAATAATTATTTTATTTTGTATCCAAATAATAATAATAATAATAATAATAATAATAATAATAATAATAATAATGATAATAATAATAATAATAATAATATTATTATTATTATTATTATTATTATTATTATTATTATTATTATTATTATTATTATTATCCAAATAAATGTGCAAATTAGTTTAGGAAAATATTTGGGGCTAAAAGGGATGAAGTTACAGGAGAATGGAGAAAGTTACATAACGCAGAACTGCATGCATTTTATTCTTCACCTGACATAATTAGGAACATTAAATCCAGACGTTTGAGATAGGCAGGACATGTAGCAGATATGGGCGAATCCAGAAATGCATATAGAGTGTTAGTTGGGACCGGAGAGAATAAGACCTTTGGGAAGGCTGAGACGTAGATAGGAGGATAATATAAAATGGATTTGAGAGAGGTGGGATATGATGATAGAGACTGGATTAATCTTGTACAGGATAGGGACCGATGCGATGGCGGGCTTATCTGAGGCAATGAACCTCCAGGTTCCTTAAAAGCCATAGGTAAGTAAGTAATCCAAATAAGAAAATGTACTTTTTTTCCGACTTATACGCAAAAGATATTATTTTTAATCCCTGACCTAGAGTAAGACACTTGATTTCATTTGTAAAATTTAGAGTTGAAGTAGGTATGCGCCATTATATAAATTCACATGAACTAGCTATTAGTTTATTGTTTACTGAATTCTAATACAGACTGGAAGGAATAGCCTATACCGGGTGTGCACAAATTTACACCCGATTTGTATTCATGAAAACATGCCTCGTATACAAGGCTTAGTATTATTAGTATTATTGTCATTATTTCTGTGAAGCTGTTGATGAGTAGGATTATTGTGTCGTGGTTATGGTTACCGTTTGTTTTAGGTAACCGTTGTATTGAAACAAATAAATGAATAATACTTCTCGCACTCATAGTCAGTCGTAACTTTTTACACACTAGATATTTCACGATTTAAATTTGTGAAGTGGGTAATTTATTCAGTATAGTAAAAAATTTGTGAAGGCTACGTCCTTCGCCGTGGCATTCCGAATAGCGTACGCGCTTGCCAAATAGGTGATCCGTAGTTCGACTCCTTGCGCCACCGGGGAGATTCATCTCCATTCTGTGGGAATTGTGTGTTTGTCCTTTGTCTTGTACTTGTGCTGTGACGTCGCATCGTGCTGACAACAGGATCAGGGAGATCCGGAATGCGATAATGTCTACATTCCTCTACACAGAACTGGCTTGCAAGTCGGTATAAAACAGAGGAGATATGGAGGAATAAATTGAAGAAATGGCGTCTATGGAGTAACGGTCAGCGCGTCTGGCCGCGAAACCAGGTGGCCCGGGTTCGAATCCCGGTCGGGGCAAGTTACCTGGTTGAGGTTTTTTTCCGGGGTTTTCCCTCAATCCAATACGAGCAAATGCTGGGTAACTTTCGGTGCTGGACCCCGGACTCATTTCACCGGCATTATCACCTTCATTTCATTCAGACGCTAAATAACCAGAGCTGTTGATACAGCGTCGTAAAATAACAAAATAAAATAAAAATTGAAGAAATGACGGTAAAACAGACAAAGAAAGAAAGTAAGAAAAGAATAAACTGGCAAATGTAAGGGTATAGTTCTCGTCAAAAGTAAAATTATTTCATAAAAGGTGACAGAAGATTCTTCGAATCCGTATAATTGCGTAAAACTTTTATGCTGTGTGCGATTATTATTGTGAGCATAGTTGGGATTGTTTTGTAACAAATTCTTGCCTTACTCTTGATGTGATTAAACAGCTGAATTCGAAGTTATTATTATTTTAGATCCCAAAATTAGCTGTGGTATGTTTTGTAGTATGGTAGTCCTTCATTGTAAAGGGAAGTCATAAGTAAGTTTGGAAAGCGCGTGAGCGTGCTGCTGGATCAAACATAAGAACAATTCCTTAGATGAAAATTTGACGGAAAATGCCTATTTATTGGAAAATATTAGTTCTTTTTTAAATAGGCTATATTCAAAATGTGCTGATGCTAGCCTATTTTATTATGATTTGTTTCCTTTTTATGTTTCATCACGGCTGATTGAATTCGAAACTACTTTGTTTTAAATGTACATCAAAATTTCAGCCATCCAAGGCTTACTACGATTAATGACGTCACAGTATTAACAGATTGTGTGACTAAATTTCTTGAATTTGAAGGGCATAAATGTTTCACGTTAAAAAATGTTAATTTTTTTTGCAGTATATTCAAAATGCGCTGATGCTGTCCTATAACTACGAAATATGTCTATGTATGTAGATATTTTTGGTAGTAGCGAATTTAAATCTAAGGCCTGAATTAGATTATGTTATAAGCTTCGTAGAGAGTTTGAGGAAAGTTGGCCAATTTGGTTGCAAGTTGTTGGACAGTCCTGCCCTGCCCTCCGGGCCGAGCGCGATTCTGCTGGAAGCCACGCTTTCCTTCTGAGATAAGGGCATCGGGTGAACTGATTTAATATCTGTGATATGTTTTTGGACCCTACCAACTTATCGATTGCAAATAGCATTTCCTATTCGAAAGTCTGTGCAGGATATCGGAGAATCGAACTGTGTATGAAGTTGAAACAAGATTATTATGTAATTTGTGTGAAATATACAGGGTGTACACAAGCTTCATTTTCATATGTGAGGGTTGAGGTCCTCTTAAATTGGTTTATTTTACGACGCTTTATCAACTGCGATGGTTATGTAGCGTCTGAGAGAGATGTAGGTGATAATGCCAAAGAAATGGGTCCAGGGTCCAGCGCTGAAAGTTACCCAGCATTTGCTCTTAATGTGTTGAGGGAAAATCCCAAAGAAAACATCAATCAGGTAACTTGTCCCAACCAAAATTTTAATCCGGGCCCCCGTTTCATGATCAGGCATGCTAACCGTTATTCCACAACAGTGGAGTGTTTAAGGTCTTGTACTAGTTAATAGACGTACGAGAACTTCTTTCTGACTACCCAAAAAATATGCGAATTTTTGCGTTTTTTTAATGGAAAATACTCAACATTAAAACTAAACCATGGATCCAAAGCAATAGTTACAGTCGATTGCATTAAGGTAAGAAGTAAAAAATGCATTAATTTCTTCAAGAGCCAATTTAACTGTGTTGCATTGGGTCTAAAAAATTGTCTGGCAGCTATAAAAAGAAGGAAGCCGTGGAGGCTACTGAATTGTTATATCAGCTAGAAAAATTTGACACCTTATTTTATTTGGTATGTTTAGACGATATTCTTGCTCTTGCAAATTCATTATCGGAAGCACCTCAGTCTCCAAAAATGGATATTAGTAAATGTTCGTCCTTCATTAAGGCAATGATATAAAACTATTCAAAGCTCTGAAACGAAGAAAAATTCGATAATCATGTCAAGCACAAGGCTTTGTAATCTAGTAATTCTATCCATTGGGATTTGTTGAAGGACCCATCATCAGCGATCGACAGATTCGTTGTTAGGAAATCTCGACAGCTCCAGTTCACCTTATGAAGCGTTTGTATAGGTATGCCTTGCATGATTGTTTATTATAATTTTGCATGTTATTAAATAAGACTTCCGAGAATGATGTTCAAGGGAGTTGACGGCAGCGGCATTGCCAGGAGATGGATAGGTACTTTCTAAACCCTGCATATGTGGCCCACCCAAAATAATTAGTCTGGCTACGCCACTGATCTACACCTAACGATAGGCTACTTAGAAGCGATAGAAAAGCATGAGAGTGTGCATATAATTAAACAGTGCCCTAATCTCTGTTATTTTCATTCACATTTGTATGTAAACTAGAATTCTCATTTTTAAAGGAAAGGTGAAAATAAAAATGCTTGTATCTTACACTCTATTCATGAATATGTGCTTGAGTCTAATACAGAGATGCAATAAATAATATATTCTTCATACTTATTAATGCTTGTGAACATATTTAATGCTTCACTTCTTAAATAATTTTGTTACGCAAGACCAGCAATGTAAATAGTCAGGATTTCCTTGTATTTTAATACATTTTTGTTGTAAGCATAGTCATTATTAGAAACATAAATACTTAGATCTTCAAATAACATCGCCGTATGACATAGCGGTAATTGGATTTTTCCCCGGTTGCGTGGAGCATCAGGGGGAGTAAAGGGTGTAGTCTGACGTCATTTCCGTTACACTGCGATCTAGCAGTTCTCTTTGGTACGCTCTTTCTTTTTCCGTACTTCCCCAGTTGGAATCACATCGTTTAATACCGATGCAGTTATGGGCAGAGCTAAATAGAAACAAGCATTTTTCGCTACACAGTAGCTGGCACAGTAGGCCTACAACTGGCATAGAGTTATGCCTTATATGCATACAGTGCTTCTAAAGATTTCACTGCGCTATGAGATTTTAGAGTCCCGCGCCGTGGCGTCGCGGTCTAAGGCATCCCGCCTAGGACTCGCATTACGGAATGCGTGCTGGTTCGAGTCCTCATGGGGGAAGAAATTTTCTCATGAAATTTCGGCCAGTGTATGGGACCGGTGCCAACCCAGCATCGTGATGCACTTGGGGAGCTACGATAGGTAGAGAAATCCGGTTGCGAATACCAGCTATAGCGGCTGGGGGGATCATCGTGCTAACCACACGATACCTCCATTCTGGTTGGATGATCGTCCACCTCTGCTTCGGCATGTGGGCGTGAGGCCAGCAGCCGGCTGGTCGGTCTAGGCCCTTCACGGGCTGTAGTGCCACGGATTATTATTATTATTATGAGATTTTAGACTTTCTCTGTGATTGTGTTCAAAAGCAGACTTCTGGATATTCCACCGTGCACTAGAACTTAATATCTCCAACATTTCGAAACTACATAGAGTACAGGTAGCATCGTATGCAAATTAGTAACTACTGAAGGGTCACTTATTTCGTTCTGTCTGGTTGTTGCAAATAACTAAGTTATCTTTGCTTGATTTATCCTTTAACGGTAAACTAGAATGGGATTGAATCTCCGAATCCAGGGTCTCCTCAATTTGCAAGGTACAAATTTTGAGCATTGTGCTTTATGCTTTATTTATGTTCTTTTTTGTCCAATGTGAGGGCCCTTAACTTGCCGTTATTCGCCCCAACTCTACAATCATGGCTGATAGGTGTTGCTGGTGCCGAAAAGCGTAGACATTTAGTTCGTCAGAGACTATCTAGAGTGCACAAAAGTTTTGCACAGTCATTTCTAAGGTTTCCCAAATCTGAATTAGTCTACATCTCGCATTACAGTTCTTCCGATCAAAACATCTCCAATATTTTCTGTAACCTTTTCGGTTGTCTTGATGGTAACGGTACAGATTATCGTGGTGTAAAAACATTGGCTTGTTTTTTTGACTAGAGAATTGAGCTGGATATTTTTTTAACGTGGACATTACCAAACCTGGGACCTTTTTGCATATTGGCTCTGTAGGAAGGGCCCATATCTCAGATAATCTTGGCAACTATAAGTGACTAATTTTTGTGTCACATTTTCGATATACACCCTGCACAAGTGTTACGAACTTACCGCATCAGTTTCTTATTTCTTGACATATAACCGTCATGATCAAAGCTAAGGTATCAATCAAATATATGAAGTTCCATTATGTTTATGATGATTGTTACGCTTTGCGGTTATCTTAATGCTCCATATCTGAAGAGTTACTGGCCGATACGTCTCAGTATTCACCGCCGTGGTAACAAATCACAGCTCTCCTGTTCCATAAGTAATTCGCACTGCAGCTGAGTCTTGTGCAATGATTTAACATTGTGACGTGTCACACATTCGCAGTAGCGTTTAAATCCTGAGCGATTTCCAAGCAACCTTACGCATTCTGTCATTTATCAGCCCCGCGGGAGACCACCAATGGCATGCGGGCGTACCACAACTGAATGTTAGAGAGGGCGGAACGCATGTGTCAAGTTTCTTATGTTCAGCAGATAGGCTTCTTGTATTTATGCACACTGCTATATGCCTACATGTGTGGACTGATACAGCATGTTTCAGAACGATTACTCTTATTGTTGTTGTTTAGTCAACTGTCCGAAGACAGGTCTGAACCTCACAAGAAGGCACCACTTATGAGACAAGTAGACCAGGAGATAATGGGGTAGGGTGGCCAGTTCTTTCCCCCTCCATTAAATACATCGCCAACTAGCTACATATTACACTAGTCAGACTTCAGATGCATACAAACAATTGCTCTTCCTCTGACATATACCGTCAAGTGATATGTATTGCCTGATATATATATATATGAACCACAATCAGAGGATTTTGCTCTTATTAATATGGTTTATTTCAGAAATTATAATTATTTGCAATGCTCAGTACATAATTTAAATTTAATAGCTCAAAAATATTCAATGGAAATATCCATTAACAAAACAAAAATAATGGCCTTTTGTGGTAAATACCCAATACCAAGGAAAATTTGTTTAAATAACACAATTTTGGAAAGAGTTAATGAGTTTAATTATTTAGGATATAGGGTAAATTAGGGTCTGTTGGACAGTCGGGCATGTTGGACACTTTGTACACTCCGTGGCTACTTCCGTCAATGACTTCTAGCAGAATGTGGTGCCCACAAGTGGCGAGGTAACACGTTAAAGTACAAAGTGTCCAACATGCCCAACTGTCCAACAGACCCTAATTTACCCTAAACTTTCTTTTGTTGAAAATTTGAATTAATCAGAGAAAATTGTAAAATTCAACAAATCAATGGGGATCATTAATAGAGTTTTAAAACCTTAATTAGTACAAAAATCAACTCGTACTCGTCTTTATCAAATAATAGCTCGACCAGTCCTACGTTATGGGAGTGAAGCATGGACTATAAGGACAAAAGATGAAAGCAGACTAACAGCTTGCGAGATGAGATTCATGCGCCGAACAGCTGGCTACACTAAATGGGATCGAAGGAAAAATGAAGATATCCTTCAAGAACTTAATGTGTCATCAAAACTGGACTTTATCTCCAGATATCAGTTAAACTGGAAGGAACACGTCTCAAGAATGGTTACATCCAGGATCCCTAAGGCATTAATAAAGTATCGTCCAAATGGGAAACGGTCACTTGGTCGACCTATGAAAAGATGGCAAGAAAATCGCTTTTTCAGGCCGTAACAGTTCTTTTGGAACTAGTACTTGACAGGATGATGATGGTGATGATGATGATGATGATTATTATTATTATTATTATTATTATTATTATTATTATTATTATTATTATTATTATTATTTCAGAAAGATGTAAGCTGTAGGAACGCAGTTTATCTCAATGGTCAGCTGGGCACTGTTTCATAAAACTACAAATTATAAATTATGGGAGAGAGAAGTTATAAATCTATATATTTAACATTTTTTGTTTTACAAAAATACTTTTGTAAAAATTTATTTATTTATTCTTGTAGAGTTAAGGCCATGAAGCCTTCTCTTCCACACTATGTAAATGAAGTAAATGTAAGAAATGTTAAGTGAAGTAGAAAATGACAGATTCCATGCCATGATCCTAGAAATTAAATTGTAATTTGTTTACAATATTATACAAATTGTATATTATAAGTTTACAAATTTTGTAACGAATTATTACCATATTCGTAAACAGCTAAATTGGAAGTTATATTATTTCAGTCACTAAAAAGAAAGACGTATTCTTCTTTTGGTGATGAAATTGACGTTTATCAACATAATCGTCATGAAAGAACATTTCGATAAAGAATTAATGTTGAATTTGAAAGTTTAGTGGCGTTTAATAATGGATTCAGGATGTTTCATGAGAAACTTATGGGTCCTGTTTCACGAAACTACAAATTACAAATTACAGGGGAGAAAGTTGCAAATCTACATATGTACATATTTTTGTTTTTCCCAAAAAAAATACGTGTTTCACAAAAAGAATAATTTTGTAAATTTGCAAGTGCAGTGTAAAATAAGAGATTTCAGGTCATGATCCTACGAATTACATTGTCACTTGTTTACAATTTTGTACAATTTGTATGTTACAAATTAAAAAATTTTGTAACAAATTCTAACCTTAATCTTGATAACAGCTGAATTGGTAGTTATAGGGCTGTTATTATTTTAGATCCCACAATTAGCTGTGGTGATCATTATACAGGGTGAGTCATAAGTATGTTTGAAAAATGCGTGAGCGTGTTTTCTTCAGAACGATTGTTCGAATTAAACAATATCCAATTTAACGGGGCTTACTGTAAGTTGAAGAATGTTTAATAGTGTCCTACTGTTACATTATAATTTTGTAACATTTATTATGATACATCCTGT